>BMAW01081776.1:220744-239732 GCA_019974015.1 Nephila pilipes | reverse complement strand
TTTAAATCTCTTATACTTTCTTTAATTCCGCTTTATTAGTCCTCTCACTGTAAGACACATTTTAATTGAATGCGCTGTATTTATATAATATATATATATATATAATATATATATATATATAAACTCTGTAAGTTTTAAGCACTTTAAATCTCTTATACTTCCTTTAATTAACGTGGTTGGGGGAAATCCCCCCAAAAACTTATTTCGCTTTTTAAATGATATTGGATTTACCGCATACATTTGATTTCATTAAACTTTATTTTGTTCCCTATCTTACGTTTTAATTTTAAGTTCTTTATTAAAAAAAAATTGTTATAATGCGATCCTGTGTTTGGCACAATATACCCCAAGATGATTCAGCGCCATTAATTAAATAAACCAGAACAATCAGCTTTATGAGGTGTAGCTATTAAATAACGAGACTGACACTCCTGCAGAAGTACGTATGCGCCAAACGCCAACGACCAACAGCCTTCTCTTTCAAATGCAGTGCCTCTCGCTTCTGTAAACAAATCCGTATACCCGTAGCCTTCGTACGTATTAGATGTGTTTTTTTTTCACCGGAAAAATGATAAGTGAGCAATGGATTGTGAAATTTCACATGAAACTTGGAAAAGCCGCTAATGAAACGAAAATTTATTGAAAGGAATGTTTCTCGCGTGCTCTTGTTTTTGAGTGGTTTAAGCGTTTGTAAGATGACAGAGAAAACGATGAAGAGGATTCACGCGAGGATTTAACGCGCAGGTCACCCTCCCACGTTAAAACGGATGACATTATCGAAAACCTTTGTAATCTGGTTCGATCTGACCGTCGGTTAAGTATTCGTGTGATTGCTGAGACTGTAGGAATTAACAAAGAATCCGTATGGCAGATTTTTCCACCAAGACAATGCGCCGGCTCATTCTACATTGTCTGTCGAAAGGTTTCTAACCGATTACAGTGTCCCAGAGTTAGGCCATCCTCCTTATTCTCCGGAATTTGTTCCACGCGACTTCAATCTGTTTCCTGAGGTGAAATCTGCATTAAAAAGGAACAAGATTTGAGTCGTCGAAGCTGTCAAAGAGTAAGTGCGATGCATCCTGAAGGAGCTGATAGATGACTTCCAGCATAGTTTGGAACAATGGAAGAATCACATTAAGCGTTGTAAGGATAGAGGATGGGTATGTATTGAAGGTGATAATAAGTAAATTGTACGACATCAAAATAAGATGTTTTTCTGCATCAGTCTCGTTATTTAATAGCCAAACCTTGTATTTTAATTGATATTCTACCAAATTATTTGTTACATTACATTATTGTTTAAGCGGATGCTGTAGAAAGGGGGGGGGGAATTCTTATAAAAGAATTTTTAAGTTTATTTTTACAATAGCTTTATCTGTTGCAAATGCAAGTTATCTAAAATGCAAGTTGAAGCAAGAAAAGTTGGCGATCTTTTTATTTATTTTTTTATTTTTTAAGTAGTGCTTTGAATACGTACATTTTTGAAGTAAATGATGTATCTTCAAATTTCAATTATATGCCATTGATTCATGGATATTGAAAATTTTTAATTGATATTTCGAAATCGATTTTTTGACCTTATTTTTAAAAAGCATTTACTATGCCCCTAGAAATTCTTAACAAAATATATACGAACAAAAGGAAACAAAAATGGTTGTTTTTTTTTATAAATGGTTATGTATATGTAAACATTAATAAAAAGAAACATTTAAAAAATGTTACCGAGTAGTTACTACCACAAAATATAAAATGCTTTAAAAATAGTCGGTTTCAATATTTCGTGATAAAATCCAAGAAATTTAAATATATATATATGTGTGTGTGCGCGTGCGTGTGTGTGATTTTTCAGTATTTAGTGTTTCTTGCTTA
This sequence comes from Nephila pilipes, assembly GCA_019974015.1. Taxonomy (NCBI): domain Eukaryota; kingdom Metazoa; phylum Arthropoda; class Arachnida; order Araneae; family Nephilidae; genus Nephila; species Nephila pilipes. The sequence goes on along the minus strand of BMAW01081776.1, from coordinate 237,863 downwards.
ATTAGTTGGAAAAGAGGTATTTTAGAATTTTTTCTGTGTTTGCAGTAAATGTTCAATAAAATAATGCTTCTACGTAATTATTTGTATGAAAAATAAAAATCCAAAAACTTTCTCAAATGTCATTTAAAATTGCAAAATTCTATTATACAATATAAAGCAAGAAATTTAATTAAAAAAATTCTTAAAAGGGAATGTTTCAAAATTACTGTTATAATACCTCTATTAATTAAGCAATTGAAATAATTATTTTAAATAAGGTTTTTATTCTTTTCATACCCCTATTTAAAGCAGTATTTTAAAATTATTTTTCATATCTGAATTTTAAGTTTTGAGCCAATATGTTTGAGAAGAAGCATAAACACGTTTAATCATTATGTTTTGGTATTTGTAATCGATTAAAATCATTTTTCAGAGGTTATCAGTTACTTAGTTACCGAAAGGGCATGTCTGTTGTAAACATAAATAATATCACTTAGTGATAGTAATCATTGCTTAAGAATCCTGTACCAATTTAATAAGATATAATATTTAAAGACAAAGAAACACATTCAAGCCATATGAGGTTGAATCTATTTTAATTGTCACAGTTATCAAAAAGGTTTTTCTCTCCCTGAGATAATGTGTTGTAACCATAACAAATGAATAAAAATGTAATAAATTGTTGCCCAGTAACACAAAACAACAGCAACAAAAGTCATAATATTTAAAAATCACTAGACTTTTTTGTGCTTTGTCATGAAGACATTTTTTTATTCTTACAGATTGTTGAGATTGCTTGCTTTTGAAACCTTTATCTAAATTAGGTCAAATTAACCATTGTGAAAGTTAAGAAAATTTCCATGTTTTCTTATATAAATGTCATAGTTTTATTCTACTTTCATGTTTTTAAAAGTGCTTTTGAATTTTTTTTTATTTTTCTTGCTTTTAGGGCCACATATACGGGGATAGAGCTTGTATACTTTACAGGCACCCTAGTTTTTTTAATGCGTCCACAAATGTTCACTTGATTCAAGGCCGTATTTTCAATAAGGCTGAACATAAAAATACATGATGACTCAGAGGCGCCGGGTCCTTGATTAAAACGGGTTTGAATATATTTCTCTGAGTAATATATATGTACAGTGGTACCTTGTTTAACAACGGTAATCCGTTCCAGGATTATCATCGTTATCAAAACCGTCGTTATCCAAGGCACGATTACCCTCAAGTATGCCCTCAGGGGCTTACCATCTTTAAGTAAGCCCTTGAATCATGAGATTCTGAGGTAGCCTAGTGATCTTTATCTTTACCATTGTCTGGTAAACACGATTGACATGCCCCTGGGATATTCAACCAATTCTTCTCTATTTTCAATCCTTCATCTTGTTAGCCAATTTATACCTTCTTTCCGAAATTTTTTCGAACGTCTAGATAACATATATATTGTTTGAAACAACATAACCGGAGTTTTCTCTTATGCCATAAAATTCAACTTTCACACTCTCACATTCCACGTTGATTAGCATACTGATATAATGATCATTTAAATCACTGGAGAGCCCCACTAGATGTGTGGCACTGGAACAAATGAAACAAAATCGACGAGGTGTCGTGAACAAAAGCCTGCGTCGTTACACAAGACATTTTTGTGGACAGCAACTCGTCGTTAACCGAAGTACCACTATACACACACAAGATAATTAATTATAACTAACCTAAACTCTACATCTCACGTAATTTTTGTTTTCCTGTCTTGTTTATTCGATTCTGACGTTTTCTCAGCAAACATCAACCTACCTTAAAATTCTAATCCCATTTTATTTCTTTTTTTGGTCGTAGCCCTAATTATTTCATGCGTTATCTTATGAAGGAAAGATAAAGTAAAGACTGTTGAATTAACAATAATTAAAATAACTATACAATTCAACCCTAAATTTCTTCACTTTGTTTTCGTTTTGCACTGCCTGTTGGACCTATGATTGTAGGTTCCCTAGTTTTGATCATGAACAAATAATTTTAATATCTGAAAGTGTACCTGATTTCGTCGAATCACCACACACACACTAGTTAGAGATTATCTTTTGCATGATAATTAATTAGCATGTGTATTGATTAACATGACTATTTGTTCCATAAATACAATTTGAAAGATTATATACTGCTGTTTGTAGAAAATGCAACACCATGAAAGAATCATCAGAATCAAATGAAATTTAATGCAGAAACGACTTGTACTGATACAAATAAATGATGAAATTTTCAAAACAAAAGAAACAAATTAAGCGTCCGAAATCAGTATTTGGTGCAGCCACCATGCGCTGCAATAAGTGCTGCTATACGACGTGGCATGGAGTCAAACAGATGTTGAATATCTGCTTGAGGAAGAGAATTCCATATCGCTTGTATGCGCAACCAAAGTTCGTCTTTGGAAACTGCAGGACGCGGATCACGAGCGAGACGCCGACCAACCATATCCCACTCGTGCTCAATAGGCGACATATCCGGTGAATAAGCAGGCCAAGGAAGAAGTTGCATGCGTTGTGCTGAACAGAAGTCTCGAACAGTCCGCGCAACATGTGGGCGGGCATTATCCTGCTGAAAGATAGCTCCAGGGATGCCTTGAAGGAAAGGAACGACTTCGGGCTGTAGCACTTCACGGACGTACCTGTTGCTATTGAGATTACCCTCAATTCGTATCAAATTGGATCGTCCATGATACGAAATCGCACCCCAGACCATAACTCCGGGTGTTCGACCACTATGTCGTTCAATAATACACTCAGGAAGGCAGCGTTGACCGGCATAACGTCTAACACGAACACGGCCATCATGGGTCCACAAATTGAAGCGTGATTCATCTGAAAAGACAACTTGGTGCCAATCAGCTCGCCTGTCTCTGTGCTCAAGAGCCCACTGCCGACGCAGCCGTCGATGATTCGCCGTGAGGGGAATCCTGTATAAAGGCACCCTTGCACGCAATCCACGGCGCAGCAGACGACGACGAATTGACGAAGCCGACAATTGTACACCTGTAGCAATAGACCAACGTGCTGCCAGCTGCCTGGAGGAAGCTGTGCGATCATTCACCGCCATGCGGAGCAGGTGTCGATCATCGCGCTCTGACGTCACCTTCTGTCGTCCAGTGCCTGTTTTTCGAGTTGTTCGGTGCTCGTCGGTCCACTGCTTCCAAACTCGCATCACTGTGGAACTGTTCCGCTGCATACGAGCTGCTATTGCGCGATAGGAAAATCCTCCTTCTCGAAGGCCGATTATCCTCCCTCGTTCAAACTCCGTAAGTTGCTTGAATTTCTTATTCTTCCGTCGTGGAGGCATACTCAGGTCTCACTAAACGTTTGCCACTAACAAATAATCATAGACTTTTTTCAACGTCCCGCTACAGCACTTTATTTATACGCTTTCAGCATCAATTCAGAGGGCGCTGCGCGCGCCGCGCACGCGCGATGGCTCTGAAACTTTATTAATTTGCATAATATCCTATAATTGACATTTGCTGCGAATTTCATTTGATTCTGATGATTCCTTCATGGTGTTGCATTTTCTACAAACAGCAGTTTATTTGGTAGCTTCAAAAAAGAGAATATTGTACAATTCCATTTATGAAGAAATCTTTTGATAAGATTAATTTTAATAATCTTCTTAATAAATATTTTTAAAAATACCTATTAAAAAGCTTTGAAATATAACAAAAAATGGTCATATTCTGCTTAATTATAATAATATCTTAGACTTAATAAATAATGGAAAATGTGTAATGTTTACAAATATTATATTAATAAGAAAAATCAAAGATTATATCAAAAAGAAATATCAACATGTTATTACAGGAAATTTAGATATAGTCGAAAATAAAAAATAATAAAGGTATTAAAAGGTAAAAATATATTAAAGAATTGACCTTCAAAAATTTGATTAAAACTTTAATATGGATATTTATTTGAAAGGTTTAAAAGAGAGTTATTAATTTCCAGGACATCTTTGTTAAACGTTATGTAGACAAATTATGCTGTTATTTGGAAAAAAAAGAAAAAAAAAAAATCAATATTAATTTAACTAATAAGCATCTCGATAATAATTCTTTTTGAGTAGTGGACAATAGTCAGAAAGGAACTTTTTGTACTATTATAGCATTATGAAAGAAAATTTGTGTTTATATAAATAAGGTTAAATTACCTCACACTTTTTAACACCAAAATTTTATAAAACTCCTGTTAATTTAGAACAATTACTAATGGATCGAATATTTGTATGACATTTTGCTGGTAAGAATTAAATACAAAATATTATAGTTTAAATTATGCAAAATATTATAGATATTTTGAAAATAACTGCTATTATGAAAAATAGTACTGATACTGTTAAAAATAAACGGATTTATGATATGTATAGTTATTATTTTGAAGGTCTTTTTAATTCAATACATGTAGAGGATCTTATTAATGTTTTAAAATAGATATATAGGAAATCTTCAATATTAATAAGGTTACAACAAATGAAAAAAATAAACGCGTCGTAAATTTAGTTTCAAAAGAAAATTATGTAATTTTTATTAATTAAATGTATAAACATATTAAAGGTATACCACAAGGTGGGCCTGCAAGTCATTGTTTGGCTAATATTTATTTGTATTATTATGATTATATTTATATTGAATTTTATAGTTTTAATATGTTTTGATTTTTGAGGATTAATCTTTCAAAATAATAATATTAAAGAAATTAAACCATATTTTTATTTTTACCTAAAGTATTTAAAATAAGGATAATATTTATTAGTATGAATTTTCTGATGTTTTTTAAAAATAAAGGTAATAAATTTATTGTAATATTTACATAATAAGAGCGAAATTTAGCGTAAGGACTCATAAGGTACCGTTATGGACTAGTAGCTTAGGTATTAGTATTTTCAAAAACATAATTTATCATATTTTACGTGACATTAGACTCGTGAGTAATATATTTGATGTTTACAAAATTTTTGGTAATTTTCACAGACTTTGTCGGCAGGCTTTTTATCCATTTTATTTTATTAATAGTAATTTAAAATACAAGAATATCAAAATAGAGTAAATATGACTTTTTAAAAATTGTAGTTATATATTTTTTAAAATATTCTTATACTTTTCTTGTCTTCTTTTCATTTTAATTTAATTTTTCGTTTGATTTTGCACGTAGTACTCTTTCTAATGAATGGCCTTGTTATCCACTTCCGCTTTTCAGTATCCGTCGAGTTCTCTTGGCGGATTTTCCATATTGTGATTGTATTATTTGTTTTTTACGTTTGGAGTAAGTTTTTGTTTTTATCTTTTTTTTTTTTTTAGTCTTTTAATTAATATTTTGTTTTTATTTTCATTGTGTATGAGGTATATCTTGTATTATATATCTCTGTGTTTTCATGGGTATTTTATTAAAACGCTTTCCCCTTTGCTTTTTATCTTTTTTTTTTCCTATACCATTTTAAATAACATTTTTTTTTTTTCTTCTATTTGGGGAAAGCTTTTCAGTAAAACGAGTTTAAACCAGCTTCAAATTGAAGTTTCTTAGTGTTTAATTTTTTCATTTTTATTTGTAGTAGGGATACAGAAATAAATTAGAGTGGTGTCCTTTTTCTTATTAATTTTATTTCTATCCTCTAAAGTTTTTAAGTGCATCTTCTTTTTGTAACTTTTAATTATATTTATTTTTCTGTTTTCATATTCATTTCTTCTTTCATTTTAATTAATTCATGGTTTCAAGCTTTGACCGCTAAAGACCCGCCGTGTAGTCGGGGCTGATGCACGTTAAATCTGTCGGGGCCCAAAGTCCTCCCAAAGGCGGGGTATGGAAGTTAGGAGAGGGAGTGCCAGTTCAGGTGTCGTCCTCGTCACTTGACGAGGTTCAAAATTACAAGGCTCGTCGCCAATAGCCCTCGTGTTGCTTCTAGGGCGACGTTAGTAAACAACGAAACTAAACTTTAATTAACTCGTGTTTAAACTATTCTTTCTTTTTACTTGATTTACTATTTTTGAACTAATATATAAAGTAACTATATAATTAATAATGTTCAATAGATGTTCAAGTATATTAACTAATATTAAATTACAATAATATAGCAAAAATAAAATAACCACATTTAAAAGTAATACTAAAACTAGTAAAAAATGCAATTATTTCTTAAATTAAGATAAACATTGTAGAATTATATCTAAATCCAACAAAAACTAGACAAAAAAGGTTAAATTAATAGATTAAACTAAATATTAAATAGTTCTAAAAGTCTTAAAATTGCTGTAAGTATAATATTAAAAGATGTACGATAATACGTTATAAACATGCATATAATTAAATAATTAAAACATAAATTTAAAAAATTACAATTAAGTTCATATTAGTCAAAAAACAACAATAAAATAATTCTTCGAGTTCCAGCATAGGCAGACGTTTTACTCTTGTTTCAATTTAAAACAATAAGAAGGAAAGACAGACAGATTAATTACATTGTGCCGAAGCAAGGAACAGAACGCAGCAGAAGGCAAAAAAGGATGAGATAAAGAAAAGACATATTTTTTTTTTCAAGTTTTATTTGTTTTTTTTTTTTCCTGTCCAAAATAAAAGTATTTCGGGTTTTTTGTTGTGATTTATATAGTACTGCGAGATCAATATTAAAAAATAGTGGTAGTTAAAATTTAACAATATGAAATATAATGACCAAAAATGGTCTTAAGATTAAGTTGTAGTGTCATAGTTATTTGGTTGAATTGAATGAAAAATATGTGATACTCTTGCATAACTATTTATACTATTCTTATTGCAGTTAATTTAAAATACTTAAGTTTACAAAATAAAGTGCTTGTCGCACTTTCACTTTCTACGCATTTTGGGATGCACGTCGCACGCTAAAAAAGTATTGCTATGTCCTTGGATACGACATTCTAGTGGAACGTTATATAGAGGTCTGAATGTATCTTCTCTTTGGAAATTTTAGATCTAATGGAATTGACCACGCCTCTTCCAAAACCACGGGACATATTCCTTTGTTTTTGTTGGATAACTGAAAGTGATAAAGCAGTTATTGGTCCTGAGTACTCCAACCAGGGTAGGAATTGATACCTGCTAAACTGTACACCTGATGTGGGGGTGTGCTTGGCTCCCCAGGAGAATCGGACTCTACTTGGTCAAAGTTCATGAGAAATGGAAATGTTTTTCCTTTTTCATGAGTCCAAATGTCTTCAATGAGAACCTTGACCGGATGTAAGGAGGACCATCAACGAACTTGCTGAATGTGGTCGCCGCAAAGTGAAAATAAGAGACATTAAGCATTTTACAACACTTTTCCTGAAGGGAGAGGGGAGTAGAAAAAAGAAGAAAACCTATTTCCTAAACGCCACTACAGTGGCGAGCACCCCAGTAACGGTCAAGATTATAGGTTTTGCAAGGAAAAGCAGTAGAGATGGGATGAAACTGGCCAAATGTGCGATCAAGAATGAACGAACGCTTGATGGATTTGAAGTGGGGGATAAGATGAATTACTATTGGTTGGCACTGAGCCTGCGCAGAATTACTATTGGTTGAAAAGGATTGTTGGAAAGGAAGGAAACTTTTGACTTTTGAAGTCAAAGCATTACCAAAACCTGCAAAGAAAATCTCACGAAAAAAGAAATTAAGACCGTAAAATCAAAAGGAGAAAAAGTAGTTCAAAATACTGTCTCAGACTTTCGACCTAGAATTGCGGGTTTATTGTGTACTAGATCCTACTAGTTTTCTAGATCCAACCTTCCACACTTCAGCAATTACTTTATAACAAAATGGGGAAAAACCAAATGCAAGTAAAGTCTTCATTCAATTAAGCTAAAAAAAATTCCCTAAGAAATGGAAAAAGAAAAAAAAAGTCAAAGGAATCAAAATCTATTACTGCCAAATTAAAAATAATCCATTAAAATTAAAGTATATGCATATTTAAAAACTTTTTAAAATTCATTAATAATTAAAAGAGTTATGAAACTCTTACCTACTACAGACATTTGATGTCTCAAACAACAAATCCATTACGGCGATGTTTACGTTATAGCTAACAAAACAACTTGATTGATTTATGAAAATTTAATAAAAACTACAAAAGACCCTTATAACTTTAACTAAACTGAAAAAACCCTTCTATACCAAGATACCATATTTATAAAATACATATATTCTTTAAATTTTTTTATATATACTACATAAATGCTTTTATGATTAAATTTAAATCTAAAACTAAAGAAACTCATAAAACAAGAATTTAATAATTAAATCAGTTGCCATTTATCGGTTAAAAATTGAATGAAAAAAACGTTTTTAAAAATTATCTTAAAATATAAGGTTACACTAGAAAAAATTATTAGAGATAATAATTTTAAAAAAAGAGTGTATATATATATATATATATATATATATATATATATATATATATATATATATATATATAGTATATATATATATATATATATAGAGATATATATATATATATATATATGTTATTACATATAACAGGAATCTCTAAACATATCAAATGTAAATAAAGTGACTCTTCAAATCAAGGACAATGAAGATCAATCTTTTTTTAAAAAAATTAAAACTGTTTATTCATTTTGATTAGAGAGAGAGAACCAAAAAATATGCATTATTAAAATGGATAATTACAGTAAAAGAGAGAGAATTTTACTTGCTTTCAAATTTATAGGCACGGATTTCTCTAGATCACGTGGTAACTTACGTAGTATAAGATGAAGGGATTCTGACTGACTTAGATGACTGACTCCTTGATTGGGTTATTTTCGGCAGATTTATTGCTATGTGAAAGTTGATTCAACTAATTTTATGAGCGTTTGATCTCATAAATGAATGGATAATTTGGAATTTAAGGATGAGATCTTTACACTAATGGGTTAAAGAATCGGAAAAATTAGAGAATTAAATTTTTTGAGATCATTACACACACACCACACACACACACACACACACATTATTACTTCTTATAATAATAATGAAAAATAAGGTTTCTAAATATGTGTGTCGAAAATACATTCTTTACATGATGCCTCGAGCAAGTTGACTGTTAAATAAGCTGATTAAACTGTATAGTAAATTATCTAAAACCATTCAGAAACTAAATATTTATTATTAAATTTAAAACGATAATAATTAATAACGATATTAATTTTTTAAGGAAATCTACAATTGTCAGTCATCAAGATCTTAAAATAGAAATTTTTTCGTATCTTTGAATAAAGATAAAAAAAAAAAAAAAAAAAATTAAACAAAACCTGGCATTTTTATTGACGAGATTTCATTATGTATTCAATGTTAGCTTCATGATATAATCATATTAAGCTGAAATTCCTGTTTTGTTCGGTCCAGAAAGCAATTTGGCTGCTGAATCTTAAAATCTGTTGTATATGAGTACGGAATATTAATTGATTTTAGCGACATTCATATGTTTGTAATGAATTGTAAATTTATTATATCCTAACGATTTTCTCGGTAGATATTTATGGTAGTCCAAGTTTTATTTCATTTTATGATTCATGTCAAATTTATGATGACTTATGATTGTGATCATTTGTTTGTTCAGATTTATTTTTGGCGATTTCTTTGGTTCCCTTTTCTCGGTTTGATCAGTTTATTGTCAGTTGAGCTCTTTCTCAGAAGCAAAAAGAAATAATGGTGTCTACAAAAACGTGTTGAATAATTTTCAGCTGATAAAAAAAATGTAACTGACCTTGGAAATATATAACATTTTCAAATATACTCTCACAACTACATTGAAGAAAAACAAAATTACAGAATTTAATATATTCAGTAAGAAACTGGGAAGATGTGCATGAATGCCAAGGTTGCAAAATGAATTAACTTTTTTCAAGGTTATTAATATAGCCTTGAACGATTTTGTATGCACTGGAAAATAATATATGACGTACATATATCAGTAAATTATGCCTATCTTTATTGAAGTTATGCAATTATTTTGAACACTTTTTGTATTAATTGATTAAATTAATAATTTTATTTTGGGTCACGACATCTACTGTGCTTTAATATAATTGTAGACCGACTTGATTAATTAATGAACATGATGAGTCGATATTATTTTTCCTCTTTAAGTTTTTAGGCAATGAATGTTGTAATGTAGGATTGAAAATGAATTTAATAATCTTTACGTTTTGCATAGTGCGAAAAAATATTTTTTAAATATTGGTGTATCTGTATATTTGTGTGTGTACAGTAATAGTAGCGTGCTCCAAAAATCATTTCCAAAACTAATTTTTACTGACTAGATAAAAAAGAAAACATAGAAACAAAATTTTTATTCTAATTTTATTAGCAATTAAGAAATAAAATGTTAATAAAAATCAATGACAAGCCTTTTTGACAAAGAACATATTTTATTACTTAAAAATATCATATTATCTTATGCTGTAAATAATTGTATCAATATATTACACATATTTTGTTTTGAAAAATCTTTTACTTTCAAAACTACTTCACACCTCTTGTGCATTGGTTCTGTTTATAGGTATGAATATACAGCTATAGCATTCTATTAACTGTTTAATGCGTGATACAAATTATCGATATTATTGAGCTCTGGTGATTTAACGAGGGGTATCATGAAGGTTTAATAATTACTAAGAAACACCCGAGATATTTGGATGAAACGAATTCTACATGCTAATTGATCCTTATGTACATAGTATTGTAAATCACAGTTATTAATGTCGATTTGTTTGGTTTCATTATGACGTAGATTGAATTAACCCGTAATACAGTGAAGTTTTAATTGTTACCTCGGAGCATCGTAAAGTTTTATTGTTACTAAAAATAATCGAGATAGAAACTTAGTTTTTATTTATTATTCTTAAGACTCCGTTACACGGTCATCATCCAGAGTTATACATTTCTCCTAGCGTTTCTTGACTTTTCGAAGACCGACATTGTAAAATTCAACTGATTGAATTTTATCTTCTCCATTCTGCCGGTTATTTCAATCCTGCCTGAAACCAAATAAATCAACATTAATAGCTGTAATTTACAATATTATGTACATAAGGGTCAATTAATTTGCAATTTAAATTTTGTCCACATATCTATGTTATTTCTTGGTAATAATTAAACCATAACGATGTTCCTACTTATATAACTCTTCCTACAAATGTCCTATCAGGTTTAAGTGTGGAAAACGACTTGGCCGTTTTAAAACTTTAAATTTATTGCTACATAATAATTGCTGAACATTACTTGAAGTAAGTTTTCTGTCATCATCAATCTAGAAAATGCAGTTTTTCGGCATATTCTTAATAGTTTATTGTACCATATATTTTTATAATATATCTCAATACAAAAATCGATCCAATGTGTCATTTATTCGGCATAATTATTTAACATATGTAGAGAAAAACATCCCCCTCTATAAAACTCTCCCCCTCCACCCCATCATTATGTTTTATGATAGGAACAAGATATCGTGGGTTGTTTCTTTCATTTTTCAGACGAAGTGTGTATCTAATATCTGATGAAAATAAATTATACTTACTTTCATCACTGAAAAGTAATTTACACCATCCCCCCCCCCTCCATTTTAAATGAGTTTTAGCAAATTGTATTCGGGATCTTTTAATTTTTTCTGGATATCAATGGTTTTTGCTGGGGCGACGACTGAGCTATCCAGCATCCCTTAATGACATTTTTTACAAGAGAAACGCATCTAAATTAATATCTTGATAAGTTTCCTTAATTTTTTTTGTTGCGATTTTTCGAGGATTCATTATTAATCCTCTATCTATCAATTCAATTATAAGTTTTTAGGTCAACCACATACTGACTTATTAGAAGCATTTACTATTTGATACATTAATCTATATTTTCGACCAACGTGTGACTTCGAAATATTCCATTTTCAAATAATTAATAACAGGATTTTGAGTATCAATAAAATAATATTTATGTTTCCTGATGTTCAATGTAACACTAAGTAATAATTATTAAAATTGGTGATAAAAAAAAACAAAACTCATTTTGAGGAGTAATTAATCTTGTCAAATCATTTTTCAAACCGTTTAAACATGAAATAACATATGCCTTTAACTATGTATGAAACACGTTATTTATTTTTGAGATTTTTTTAATTCTGAAGAAAATTCTTTATTAAATATTTTTAGTACTTAACTACCTTATAAGGGCTTATAATTCGATTAACAGCTTAAGATTGAAATATTAATATAGATTAGTCTCATTTTTGTTATTGAACTCAAATTTTGGTAATGTACAAAAGAAAATGCCGGAATAAATTATTTGTAAATTCACTTTTCAAGATTGAGTTCTTTATATTTTATTTTTCTAATATTCAGGTGGCGTTCGAAGGTTTGTAACTATGTTCTTTGTACCAGAAAATCTGGTAAATTTTAAATGAATATTTTATATTATGAAATTTTAGAAATGCAAATAGTGATTACTCATTTGGATAAATAGTTTACGATTTGAAATTCAAATTAGAATTCATTTTATTATGAAAATGTTGTTACTTGTGGTTCACTGGAATAAAATAATTCGATATAAAAACCAACGTTTTTAAAAACAACGTTTTTATATGGTGGCAAAGTTTATTAGAGAAAATTATTGAAATATTAGTTAAAACTGTTAATTATTTTTAACTTTAAAATTTACTTAAAAAGAGACATTTGTGAGAGTATTGAAAAATTCATAATACTCATAAAATCAAAACATGCATTTGAAAGTTTGTAAGTCATTCTATTAAAAAAAATGGGAACCAGAATTCAGAAAAAATTATTGTGATAAGACATGACGCCAAATATTGGAAACTTTCTTTCTTGCGAATGATTACTGACTAAAAGTCAGCAACCCTTACTATCTCGGAGATAGTAAAGGGGAGATAGTATCTCCCCTTTGTGAGTACAAAAGGTTTACGATACCTCATGCGGTGTGGGGAGTGCTCGGTGCTCCCAGAGGGGGAAAGAAATTTTTTCTTCAATCCTAAAAGCGCCGAAAGGAAAGAATATTTTGACTTATTAAAATTATTGAAATATTAGTTAAAACTTATCGCAAACGTCTAAATATTGCATTGTTAGGCGAGTACGAACGATTCCCAACATTTCAAAGCTCTAGCTTGATGGGAAGTTGGTTAAATTAACGATCGAAAATTTGATGACACACACACCAAGTGAAATTCTGAAAAACGTTGTAATTATTTAAAGAAAAAAGAAAAAAAAAAGTGAAGAATATATGAATAAAAATAAAACATTCAGAACATTGAACATTCATTGCTTTTTTCTTTAAAATATCCAAAACATTTTATAACATAATATTTTACAATTTTTTTCTGCATATTACTTTTATTTTATAACAAACATTTTTTTGTATCTCATTGAAATAAATGTAATTTTAATATCGAATTAGGTATACCATATGCTTTGCAACAAGCAGGTCTAGGGATGGGTATAATTCTGTTACTACTTATTGCTGTTGCAACTGATTATTCATTATGTATCATGATCAAAGCAGGGACTGCTGCTGGAGTAACAACTTATCAGGTAAGATATATTACTTAACTATATAATTTAATTCAAACTTATACCGTGTTAATAAAATGAACATTGAAAGCAATTCTTGTACCTTTTTAATTTAATTCAATTTTAGCATAATTCTAATCTGTAAAGTGTTTTTTTGTAAAAAATAATATATTTTATTTATGAGATATATTAAAATAATATTAAAGTGTTGCAACATATCAAGTTTTTACTAAATTATTATGTCTCTTGTAGGCCTTGCGTTCCATATGAATTTGTGCAAAACTATACAATTATTATTTATGATTCATTGTGTATTAAGTAGCGTCTTATATACATTGTGATGATAAAGATGACATGCAAATAATCAAGGTGTTGATTTTTGCTGGAATAAAGCTATTGAAAAGGCTTTTATGAATATAGATATATTTTCATTTATTCTTTGCACTATTGTTATTTATATCGTTATCATGATAAAAAAAAAATGCGCATTCATGAAACACATGCGAAAAAAAAAGCTAGCAAAAGTTTTCAAAGAAAAATTTTGTGTATATCAATGGAAATCCTAAGAAAGTCTAATTTCAGAGGGTTATTAGAGTAGAATATGTGTGTTTTCATTTTAAGTGCTTTATTTAGTAAAGGCATGGTTTTGTTATATGCTTTTAAGTTATCTTTTTTACATTCTTCTTTCATCACTAATTTCAGTTTCAATTAATTACATCGTTCCTGTGAATATTAGGTTACAGCAGATTCTATAAATGTTTTTTTGGGTTTAAGTTTGGTAATTTTGGTGATGTGTTTAGCTGTTCCTATGTTATGTAACACAGCTAAAATAAGTTAAAATGTTGTTATAACCCTATTGTAGGAGGTGCTTTGTAATGGTGTTTTTTGGCACTCTACAGAGATAAGTGTACGGAGGTAGGTGACCTGTCGTGAGTTTCCTGAGGGATACATGATCCCGAATATTGGAGTACTATGTCATTGTAATAATGACTTTGTGAAAACGAACACAGTTTTAGAGTGTTTGTTGTTTGAGAGTGCATTATTTTAGAAACATCATCCTGTCTAAATTAAAAAGAAAATAAAAACATACGGGTCTAACATTCGAGAAGTGAGGACCTAGCATTATATATATATATATATATATATATATATATATATATATATATATATTCACACACTGTGAAATCCCTCTGTAACGATATTTTGGGGGTCAAAACAATATATCGTTCTAAAGAGGATCATCGTTACAGAGGGAATTAATACTGAAACGAAAAGAATTTTGTTCTTCATATCCAGTGGCGTCGCCAGAGGTACTCTGCTGTCATTTAGCACCCCCCTCGCATTCACTCAAATAATATATATTAAATGGAGTGAGAACAAAATGTTTACTGTGTTGAGTAATTTTTACAACCCCTCTCCCCCAAGTTTTAGTGAAGTACCCTTGCCCAGGATTTTGGTGACTTCATAGCCAATAAATGTTTATCGCATAGTTAAATAATAAATTTTTAATGTATAAACTAGTAAAACCCCACAAAATTTTCTGTAAATTGTATTAGATAGTGTAAATAAATGAAAATACATACCAATTAAGTAATTCTTATTTATCGCGAATTCTGCAAAAAGAAATCAGAATTTTTATTTATTTATTTGTCTCTGGATAATACAAAAAATAAATAATCTCAATCAAAAAGAGAGAAGTGCATCTAAAGAATTTAGATCATAAAGAATAATAAAGAATTTAGAAGTTATGAAGAGCATCAATTGAGTATACTGCTTCTCCAGGAAATAAGTTTGGCTTTACCGTAGTGGAATCATTCTTTTCATTTACATCATTATCTTCTGACTCTTCTACTTCAGAGTTATATTCTTATTACAGAAAGAATGTCTTCATCTGTTAGTTCCGTAAATATTTGTACTTCACCATCGACATTTAAATAATCCTGAACAGATATTTCAAACTTTTTTTTCAGTTTTATCTTCGTCATCGGTCAAGAAATTTTGAAGACCCGAAATAGAATTTTCTTCCTCAGAATATCTGCAAAAAGTATCACTTTGATTCTCTTTGTCATTTTGAATGAAGCCAGCTTTTTTCCAACAATTAGATATGGACTGTGACTTCATTTCCTTCCAACTCCCAACAATCTATTCAGATGCATATTTTACAGTAACAGTAATTGGTACTGTGTGTGCTTTTGATCAATATTAAAAATCATTTTATCCACTAATCGTTTTCTGCAATACCCTTTGAAGCATTTTATAATGCCCAAATCGAGGGGCTGTAGAGCTGCAGTAGTGTTTGGTGGAAAGAAATAAACTTCTGCACTCTGCAAATTTGGAATGGTTGTATGTGCAGAGCTGTTATTAATTAAAAGAGTAATGTTTTTGCATGTTCTTAATGTTTTTAAAACATTTTGGCTTTTGGTATCTTCCAATTACAAAAGGTTTTAATTTATCCTGTTCCGACATATTTGTACACATCAATACTGATAACCTCTGTTTGGATTCCTTTCCCCCATTTTCAGGTTTCTCCTTTGAAAGCTAATGTTTGTTCACGTAACATCTGGAAAAATAACCCCTTCTCTTCTGCGTTATAGACATTATCATCGGAATACTTTTCAAAAAATTTTCGCATTTCTCTCTGACGCCTTTTCCCCATGGGCTCGAATGACATGGGATCCCATGTCAATCACGAAACCTTGTTAGCCATTCATTGCTAGCTTTAAAATTTTAGTTCCCATTATACATGCAAATTTTCTGGCTTGCTCGCAAATAATTTGCCCATTTTTCTCTAAACCATCTCAACATAACAGCATCTATTTCGTCATATAAAGCTGTCTGTAGCCTCTTTCTTTGTGAATCGATATCATTAGAGTTGAAAATGTTTTTAATTTTCTTCCGTTTCTTTAAAAATGTCGCAACAGTCTATTGTGAAAATTCGTATTTTTTGCAAACCGCAGCTTTCCTCATACCTCTATCAATATCTTTTATGACGTTGAATTTCACTGCGATGGATATTTGTTTCCTTTGAGCCATTTTTTATCGATTTTCACAAAAAAAACTTCAAAATAAATGCAAAACTCATAAATAAATTAATCAATATCTTCTAGTATAGTACGAGAATAATTCCCGATTCGAATTACCGTAATTGACACAATTTAACGGAGGTTAAAATTCTTATGATTCTCAAGTGTATACAAAATAACGTATCATAAAATTTATTCTCAGACGCTTCAAGGTCTTATCTATCACTTCCGTTGAAAGGAATCCTAGGCCATTTTTCGAAGAGAGGGGGTTGTAGTAAGGTTCAAAGTTGTGTTTGCCAGGAAATGTCAACTTTTATTTCCCCCTTACAAGAAATGCACTTTCTCGTTTCCGTAGTTACATCAGTAGCAGCAGTACAAAACATCGATGAAGTTTTTCGACAGAGAGTGTAACTTGAGAACCCAAAACAACATTCCAATAGTATTTTATCAGACACTCTTTGGTTAGCGTTAATTCGTAGACATCAGTTGGATTTTGAAAAAAATATCACAATACAGAGAATTATCGCAATAGAGGATTCTTTCTCTTTCTCTCTCTCTCTCT
>BMAW01081776.1:176191-220344 GCA_019974015.1 Nephila pilipes | reverse complement strand
ACACACACATATATATATATACATACATACATACATACATACATACATAGAGAGAGAGACTTAATACTATAAACTTTATCTTTTTCTTCTTAGGTTTGCTACTATAAAATTAACTTTTACAATAAAATGCTTTTGACTTATTATTGAAAAAAAAAAAAAAAAAAAAAAAAATACTTCATTGAGATACTTTTTCTTCCTTTTTCTTAGTTCCTTTGTTTTGTCTTGATATATTCCTTGATAGATTCATTCACTGCTTATTTTTATGTGTAATGCTTTTTCAAATTGTAGTCTTTGAAAATATTTTTATGTGTAATGATTTTTCAAATTGTAGTCTTTGAAAATTGGCTTGTATTTCATCAAATTAAGCAGATTGTCTTGGTAGTTTTCTTCAACAAAAGAAAGTCATTTGTCCTCTTTTCATTGAACAGTTTTTCTTCTGTGGTTTTTATTATATTTTTCATCCATTTTTTAGGCACCTCAGAAGCCATACCATAATTTTAAAAAAGGATTGACTAACATAATCAAATAAAAACATACCTGTCGATATATTTTTATACAACATACTTATTGGTTTGGAAATATCTCTCTCTCTAAAATTATATGATTAAATGGAGGAGAATCATAATCATGAAAAAGAGAGTACATGTAAAATTACATAATAATAATAAAAAAAAATTAACGCATAAGAAAAAACTTAAAAAGTGTACTGCATAATTAAAGTGGCTGATTCAGGCTTACAACTGGGCTTTGGGTTAACTAATTTATTAGATCTGCTTTTCTTCTCAGCTTCTATTGTGTAAAATTCTGGATATCTCCATAATAACCAGAGAAAAATGAATGCGCTTGCTAATGAATGCCCCTGGGTAATAAAAACATATTTAAGTATCAGGAAGCAAGTATCGTATACTTCTTAAAAAATGGCGGGAGCTATTTCATATATAAACAATTTAAATGAAAAGTGCAAGCAAATCTGATTTAAAAAATAATAGTAATGGTTTTTAAAATTTGTAGCAAATTATAAAAAAACAGTCATCGAGTGTTTAAAAAATATTAAATGCATCATTTAGTATTCTATAGTATTCGAAATATGTTATTACTTTTGGGGGTGTACTCTTATTTTTATAAAAATAAATATTGATGGTTGTGGAGAATCAAAAATTATTTTCTTATCATAAATATTAAATGCATCTCTTTTATCATAAATGTTTTTATATTGTTTGTGTTCGTTTATTTGTAGTTTTTCATTAAGAAAATTAGCTTTATCATTGTTGTTATCTGTAACAATTAGGTGTAAATAATTTGAATGCAGTTTAAATTGGTTTAAAATCGTTTTTACAAAAAAATTATTAGGTCGTCTGTATAACAATAAAATCAAAATGTGTGCTATAATTGTTGTTTCTTTTCGTAAAAATTAAAGATTCGCTTAACTATTACTAGCTGGTCCTCTTTAGGCCTTTTTATGTTTTCCTTTAAATGAAATATAATTTTTTTGTAATACAAGATGATTCCAAGCATTTAATTTCTCAAATTTCATAATTATTTAACTTATATTGATTAACCATTTGTAAACGTACATACTGCACTGTATATACACCCTCAATTTAGAGAGCAATTGAATCAAAGACAGCTAGTATACAGCAAATGTTGCGCTGTGGGCGTTTATATTAATGAAAAAAAGATTATCAGTTATCCGATATTATAAGAAAATATGCGACTTACATCAGTAATAGTCAAACGCAGTCTGTGTTAGATGGAAGATCTAAGTGTATTTGACTGGGGACATTCTGTAGGGACCCAAGATAGTGTCTCTCCTTCTCGAAAGTAGTGCTGGTATTGGGATTTTCCTGAGTCACTGTGCCACGATTTTACCGCCTATACGTCGATCTGAGTAAAACCATTTTCGCAATGGCCAATTGCCGTTGACTACAGACCGTGGATGAGGGGAGCCATCGTCGACTAGCTTGCAATGTAACAGTGAATAGGTGCGCCATAGTGTAAAATCTCACTCGGTAATTTAAAGATGGGGCATAGAAACGTGTTAAGTAGACACTTCACCCAGAATCAGATGTTAGGAGAGGGGGTGCCAGCTCAGGTGTCGTCCTCACCACTTGAACATGGTTCAAAATTACGAGGTCCGATGCCAATAGCCCTCGTGTTGTTTCTAGTGCGACGTTAATAAAAACTAAACTACCCCCCCCCCACACACACTGGTGACCAGGAATGACAGAATAGTCCCACTGTAGCTCATGCATGTCGTAAGAGGCGTCTAAAATGGGTATTCAGCGTCTGGGGGTATAGCCGGGCACCCTGCCCCAAGGGATTATATTAGGGGACCTCAGGGACTTGCCTTCTTTCAGGTAAGTAAGGGTATCTCGACCCCGAAGCACCTTGGGATCTTTTTCTTTGCAATGGGGTTTACTGTCTTTGGTAAACACGAGTGAAGCGATCCAGGTTACCCTAGCAATCCTTCTCTGTTTTCGACCCTCTTGCTTGTCAACCAATTTTTGATTTTTTTTTTTTTTTTTTTCAATTTCTTCCCGTCTAGACCACAGTTAAATCTTGTTTGGCGCAGCATAGCCATATCTGGCTTTTGCGCCAATAAACTTTACATTCACTCACTCCCCCCTCCCCCCACTTTTTTCAAATGTCTAGATCACTGTTACACCTTGTTTGGCATAGAATAACCGTATCTAGCTTTTACGCTATTAAACTCTACCATCATTCACTCTTTCCCATAAGGTTTACTGTGTTTGATAAACACAGCTGACACGCCCCCGGGATAACCTAGCAATTCTTTACTTTCGACTATTGTCTTCTAATTTCTAGCTTTTTCCATTTTTTTCTAACGTCTAGATAACGAATATACATTGTTTGGCGTAACAGCAATATTTGGCTTTTAGGCCATAAACCTCAACTTTCAGTCACTTTTGCGCCAACTTCGTACCCATCCATAGGCATGTTGGTACATGCCTATGGATGGGTACGAAAACGCTGCAAACTTGATGAAACGACGGATCTTTCATGCCAGCAGGGTGTGTTTGAAGCTCAGAGAGAGGGATAAATTTCCGCCTGTGCCTTGATTAAGCCACCGAAATTGGTCCCATGGTACGTGTGATATCCTCAGAGTATTCTTTGATGGCTAACTGTTCTATTCTCTATTAATTTTAGTTGTTTTAATTACACACACATACAAACTTAATTAATCATTGTTTAGTCCCATTTAATAGTTGTTTTCCTGCCTTACATATTCGAATCTGACGTTCAATAGTTATTTTCTCAGCATAGGTCACCCAACCTGAAAGTTCCAATCCTATTTCATTTCCTGTTTTGGTCATAGCCCGAATTATTTCACGTGTTATCTTCGATTCGAAACTTAAAGTAAATAATGCTAAATCAGCAATAATAACAATAATTGTACAATCCAACCCGAAATTTCTTTAGTCTGGCGTTGTTTTGCACTGCATGGTGACTTACGATTTTAAGTTATTTGATTCTGATCATGAACAAATGAAAAATTTTAGTATCTGAAAGTCTACAAATTTTTTCGAATCATCATATACATAATTAACCAAAAAAGAAATTAAATGCAAGAAGTATTAGAAAAATACTATAAAAATGGACGCTTAAAGAATAAGAAACACTAAATGAAGTTAGAGTAAACGATAGGGAAAACGAAAAAATTGGAAATAAAGAAATTTAAGGCTGTCACAGGCTTCACTGTGATGCGTGGTTGTACTAGTATCATGGATCCAACTATACTAATTAGCAATTGCTTTATAATAGATTGGTAAAAACAAAAACAAAAAAAAAATCTTTTGAAAATTAAAATGGCGATTATCAGAAAAAAAAAATTCCAGAAAAATATATGAACAATAATAAAAACAAAACATTTAAAGATTAAATATATTTATTTCAAAACCAAAAAACATGTTATAAAAAAAAATAGAAAAGCATTAAAATCTGATTCAAAAAAATTTCGTGCACGTGCAAAGTAATAATCATACAATATAGCGTCAAGAGGAAGAAGGATTTCTGTCCAAAGTAGAGAGAGAGAGTTAAAAAATGATTGAGCCATCCACATTCATGAATTAGAATTAAGAATTAAAAACAGGTAAAGCAACAACAACAATATATATATATATATCTTGGTTATAGTAAATTTTGTTTATTTGCAGGCTTTAATTCAATCTCAATTCGGAAGACCTGGATATTATTTCTTAACTGTTGCTCAATTTATCTATCCTCTTATAGGTAAAAAAAAATTCTTTTTTTTTTTTTTTGGGAGGGAGGGACTAGTTTCTATTATATTTGAGTAAATATTTGTTAATATAGAATTTGCTTTTAATTCTGCAAAGTGCATTGTATCCATTTTTAAAGATATACAATTTATTTTTCACAGCTATGATTAGTTATAATATTATAATTGGAGATACAATCACTAAAGTTCTCATGCGAATGTTTGATGGTAAGTAGAAATCTTTTATTTGTTAAATTTTATAAAATATATTAAATAATAATATCACATGAATTCAGAAGAATTCTCATAAAAGTTTTTTTAATGGCTGAATTCAATTTTTGTTTTTCTTTCAGTATCTCGAAATTCCCTTCTTGGAAATAGACACTTCATTGTATTCCTGTGTACACTGTTTGTTACCTTACCTTTATCTTTATATCGAACAATTGTTAGATTGTCTCTTGTAAGCAAAAATATACTTTTTATATGTTATTTTAAAGAATTGCTGTACTTATATGAAGCATTAGTGTTTTCTAATTATTGTAAAAAAAATTTTAGGTGTCATTTTTGTCATTGGTGTTTGCTGCATCAATTGTTATATTTGTGGTCATTCGATCTTTCACAATGGCCGGATTGGTGTAAGTGCTTTCTTTCATTTAATTGCTTGTGAAATTGATATATTTATAGTGTTTATACCCAAGTATGTTTTGCTAATTTGTTATTCCATACAATTGTAGCGTATTATTATTTTAAATGGAGCTGGGTGTTTTTTTTTTTTTAGTAAAATGTATATCGGATAAGTTTTAGTTATGCAGTTTTATTAGTTTGGAAATAAATTTTGAAGTCAGACAAAAATAATGCATGGGTAAACATGGAAAATACAATGCAAGAGTGGGAAGTAAACAAAATTAAATTTTTTTGACTATCACTAGTTTTTTTTTTTCTTGTAATGCGTAAGATATATTTTATCTTAAATTCAATGACTTTTTCTTTATATCCATGCTTTATTTGAGAGGTGAAACGTTGATTCCTCTTTTGCTTAATTTTTAAAAACACTATCAGTAGAAATTCAAAAGTCCTAATGTCGACATGGTGTGTAAACTACGAAAGGGGGATGTCAGCTGACAAGTGTCGTCTTCGTCACTTGATGGCGATTCAAAATTACGAAGTTTTTTTTTCCAATATAAATATTTTGTGTTATTTCTAAGAAAGGAGTTATTAAACAATCTTCCGAAGTACTACCTTTTTGTAATAAGCTATATTTTGTTCTAATCCTTTATCAGAAATATTCGAATATTTTAAAAATCCTTGCCATTGTCGACCTCCAAGGTATGTATACAAACTGATAAAAGCGCTTGCTGAGGTGTATTGATGCAGGTGCGTCATATTGAAAATAATTGATTCTGCTGTATCTTCAATAAATTTCTTTGTATGACCAATCCCAATACTTATTGAACAAATCTTGTACATATAAAGAAAATGAAATGATCCCTTATTAAAAATCACTTAAAAAACTCAATTCTTATGTTTCTCCTGGAAACAGTTTAGAGCTTTTAGTTACTACAGTGGCGTACCCAGAAATTAATTTTTTTTCGGGGAGGGGGGATGCATATCGTCATTGCCATGATAGAAGCAATTTCTTAAGTTAAGAATTACTACTTGGTAAAAAACTAATGAATTACGCTATATCATTCTTCTTTCTCCTATTTAAAACGGTTCAAGGGTTAATAAGATTTATTAAGTTATAAAAATTTCTAAAATAAAAATTCATTCAAGAAAAATTATAAAGATATCTTAAGAACAAAAATTCCTACTTACCAGAATTGGTCCAATCCAACATCATTGAAACGTTGATAAAAATCATTTATTGGTTATTGAAAATTTGGTCAATATTTAAAAAATGGTTAATAAGTAAAATGAAATGAAAAACTGTAGATATTAGTTGTTACAAAGTTATATTTACTCCGGTGTGTGTGTTTTCCAAAATATTTGAGACTTCTTTACATTTGATTGCATTTCAGAGGTACTGTTTCTTAAGTAATGTTTTAAATATTTCATAATTAAACGAATTTTCAGCAATACATGTGTGTAACAGATGAGGTGACTAAAATTTGTTGAAGGTTATGGATATTCGGAAAAAGATTCGCATTTGTGTGTGTGAAAAAGATTTGCATTGCAATTCTACTGCAGTTAATCTAGTCTGTAATGCCAGTAATTTTTTTCTCTATAGCTGATATTCTGCAGTTAAAATACTAATATTGCTATCGGACACAACCGAAGAATGTTTCTTTCAGTATTTCTAATTTATTTTCATCTGCAGTTATGGGGGCATTCTCTGGTGTATTTGAAGTATTTAATGAACTCGTAACTGCTTTGTGTTTTGTGAATCTTTCTTTAAGATGTAAAATTACAGCATCCAAAAATTGATTTAAAATTGTTCTTGTTATTAAAAAGTTGATTAATATTCGAGTGTTTCTTCTGGAATACTAGAAGAACAAGTTGTAGTAGGGGAAGAACAATTCCATAGTCTTCATCTATTATTCGTTTTAAAACAGATTCTTAGTTTTCAATTCTATTTATCTTAAATATCTCTGATTGACTGCGAAACATTTCAAGTTCTTTTACAATATCGTCACACAGTTGAATTGCAGCAATCAGATCAACTGCTCTAGATTGCAAAATCCTAGATACGAGCACCATAAGAGAAGATATTTCTTCTATCGAAAATAATGTAATGACAAAATTGGAGCTTCTCAATGAATTTAAAAGTATGGTATGTAGGTGCCTCAGAAGAGATGCAGTTACTTATCATACAAAATTCTACCTAATTCAAGGGAATGAATCAAAGGCTGGAGAAATTCCGCTACCATCGTAACATATTCATGTCGCACTACCCAGCACTTAAAAGATAGTTTTTTCAATGCTTCTCTCCTGGAAGAAGAGCGCAGTTCTAATATACTATTCTTCAAAATAATATTTCTTTTATGAGTATTCATGAACGAATAACATTTTTCAACTACTCCAACGTGATTACGAATATCTATAATTTAACATACGCCTGAAATAGCCAAATTTAGAGAATGAGAAGGACCATGTACTTATAGAGCTGATGGAAATTTTTCTCTTATCTGGTCATGTAAACCGTTGAATGCTTTAGACATGGCAGCAGCACCATCATATATTGGGCCTCTTATATATCTTAACTCCAAATCTGATTATTCTAAAGTTTTCAAAATTGTGTTTTCTAGACCTTCTCCAAGCGTTGAAATAACTGGCATAAACTGTAAAAAATTGTTAATTAGTAAAGATTTGTTATCCTCACTTTCTGCACATGCTAGACATAAAGAGACTTGTTTTATCAAGGAAATAATCTTTGATTTTATCCGCTATAATTGAGAGATATTTTTGTTTCAATTTACTTTTTCAATCCATCTTTTTAAAATTATTTTGTTGAAATCATGTATAATTTCCTTTTGTATTTTAGGCGATATTTACGATCCATTATTAGCAGATAATTTTAAATGCTCTGTCTATATTTCATCTCCTGCATTATTTCAGAATAAAAGTAGCTGAATGAATTCTCCATTGTGATAGTCATGTTCCATGCTTTCATCTGTTCCGTTAATCTGGCCGTAATCACGATTACCTATTTAAGGAATTCCAATTATTCCATAGAAAATTACTGTTTTTATTCTGGGACTAAGTTTTTTCTATTTTCTTTTGCTTGTTGATCGCTGGCTGTATTAATAATATTTATTACTTCTTGTTTATTTTATTGTACAATGCTCCTTAAATGTCAACAGTTAGCAAAGAATGTACATGATATTTTTTCCCTTGACTTTCAAGGAGCTGTTGCTTCGATCTGCGCTAGAAACGAAGAGCATGATTATCTAATTGTTTCAATGGTTGATTGTTTGATTTGTCCGCATATTGCTTGGCAAAAACTACGCAGTAATTACAGAACATTTCATATTCAATCTTGGAATAAGTGAGCCACGCGTCATCTAACTGTAAATTATATCGAAATTTTCTCTTCACTTTTTCAATACCAAGTGAAGAGTTTGGAAGCATATACATGGTTGTTGACTTCCAAAATTGTTCAGACCCGTGTGGTGACCGGGAATGACAGAATAGTCCCACAGTAGCTCATGCATGTCGTAAGGGGAGACTAAAATGAGTACCCAGCGTCTGGGGGTACAGCCGGGCACCCTACCCCTGGGGATTATATCAGGGGACCTCAGGGACTTGCTTTCTTTCAGGTAAGTAAGGGTATCTCGACCCCGAGGCACCTTGGGATCTTTTTCTTTGCAATGGGGTTTACTGTCTTTGGTAAACACGAATGATGCGATCCAGGTTACCCCAGCAATCCTTCTCTGTTTTCGACCCTCCTGCTTGTCAACCAATTTTTGATTTTTTTTTTTTTTTTTTTTTTCAATTTCTTCCCGTCTAGACCACAGTTAAATCTTGTTTGGCACAGCAAAGCCATATCTGGCTTTTGCGCCAATAAACTTTACATTCACTCACTCTCTCACTCACTCCAAAATTGCTCAAGACTATAACTTTTTTCTTCGTCAGGTAACTTAAGATTAACGTAATTTTAAAATGTAATGTTTTTCAAATTGCAGCGTCGTTCTTATATCAATTTGGGTAATTTCTGAAGAAGAGTGTATTCTTGAGCTTTGTACTTTTATTTCCGTTTTCGATTCAGATTGGGAATTTTTCTTCTCTTTTTGAATGAACTCTTTTCTGCTTCAAATTGATTTTTAGAATTTTTTTTCACCAGTGTTAAAATAATTTAATAGAGACTTCTGTTTCATCTTATTCATTGCCGAATTGAAAAATTAAGAAAAAATTTAAGAAAATTTAAAGTTATAAAATTACATATTTAACGATTTAAGCAAAAGAAATTAGACCGACCAAGACTTCCTGACTATTGTTCGTTAACGAGAGCCAAGAGTACCGCGCAGGGACGACTCAACTCCACAAAAGTGATACGCTGAGATGGGTCCTTTCCAAAAACCTGTTTTAGGCACTCATAGTTCACTGTTTTGGAAAAAAGAATCAATCCTGTAATTCTTTTCCATGGAATTGTTGGGAGAAGGGGTGGGGGCATAATCTTTAGGGTTCACTCCTCCCTTCATCTCTTCGTCTCTAAACAGTGACCCTGAGACACATTTCGAGGACAGCCAGGACTTTTCTATTCTTTTCTCAGGAATTGATATAGATGGAATAATTTCTTCTCTAATTGATGAAAAAAAAAATTCAAGCATAGAAGGGGGGAAAAAATTAATTTTTTGAACAGTTTAAAACATCTATAATAGTATAATAAAATAATTATCCTTAAATATTTCAATCTCCAGAAGAAGAAAAAAGGAAAAAAAAAAGAAAAGAAAAAACTTGGGACATGCAAAAGTCCCTTTGCCCCCCCCCCCTCCTGGGTAAGCCACCGTTTTACTACTAAGAATTTATTTGTAACCTTTTGTCTCTCTTATTCTAATTTGTTACCTTTACAAATTTAAATTTTTAATAGTATGAAATCGCCTGCTTAACATCAAAATTAA
The DNA here is from genome assembly GCA_019974015.1 of Nephila pilipes. NCBI lineage: Eukaryota > Metazoa > Arthropoda > Arachnida > Araneae > Nephilidae > Nephila > Nephila pilipes. Next base: position 210,549 of record BMAW01081776.1, on the reverse strand, counting down.
TCAAAATCATAATATTTTTTTAAGTAGCAAAATGTTCAGTAATGCTATTAATAAATAAAATGTCTTCAGGTAATCATTTTTAAAAAATGTCAAGCAACAGAATTTTTACTGTGTGGTATATATACATTTTTCTTATATTGCACATGTGCAGCATATATTGTATTATACTGTTTAGTAATTGTTTACTTCAAATAATTTGGATTATGACTGATAATGAAATACAGGAATAAATTCTCATTGCTTTCAGATTTTTGTGCAGATAATTAAGGAAAGTTAAAAGAAAGTAATGTCTCGGAATGTACAAATATATCATTGGATCATCACAAACTTTTTGACATAAAATTTATTGCTGTGTTTTATCTTTTATTGAGCCTTCATTGTATTGTTGATGAAAACTTCTTTGTTTCACATAATTTCATACATTTTTTTAATGTCTTTGGTATCTATGAATGTAAATGACGGGTTTAATACGTTGATTTTTTTAATTTTATTTGATACCTCTTTTGAAAAGGAATACTGAAAATAAACTTTTTAAAACGAATTTAATGCAATATTTTTCTCTGCAGCATTCCTTCAACAGATGGAATGGTTTTTGCTAACACAGGATTTACAGAGGCTGTGGGAGTTATAGCTTTTGGTAAGTGGAACTAATTTTTATTTTTCACTTTTTGTCATGAGTAATACTGTGACTAGAAGCTTTGGGGTTCAGTCATTAATCTTTTAATGAATGCTTTCTAAACGTTATGAAATATATACAACGCTCGCAATAAGTGGGGACTATTTACTGCCTTTAAATTACTACACAACTTTTGAATAATCAATTTAATTTAATGACGATGAAATTCCAGTTTATAGTTCAATAGGGAAATATTAATCAATTCTCATCTTGCAATTTATTCGCGATTAGTACCGTTTAGAACGAACCGTGTTTTGTTCTTGTCTCTTTGGTCGTCTCCTTGCATCTGGCAACTCTTGTATTGTTTTTTTTTCTTTCCTCCCTCACTCTTCTGGGGTTAGGGAGATCTTTTTCGCTCCCTCCCTGTGGGATTCGTTTAGGACTCTTGCATTCTCCGATTTACATAGTTAGCAACTCTATCAGTCAGCTCCTATAGCATTAGGAAATTATCACTCCCACATATTATGTGTGAAAAAATATTTACATTTAAATTGATAATGAAAAAAAATGTTGATATCAAAATTATATTCCATCTCATATTATTTATGTTTGTATGTGTTATTTTATTTCAATAAACTTATGTATGTTTCAAATGCTAAAATAACTTGCAATACATTTATAATATATGCTTTTTAACCATCATTAAAATTATAGGGCAATATTGTGTGAAAAAATATTTATGCTTAAATTGAAGAAAAAAAAATGTTAATGTCATAAACTATTTTCTAGTTCTTTATTCCATTTAATTTTGCTTTATATTTCTATATGTTTTATTTATTATTTTATTTCATTAATCTTATGTATGTTTCAAATGTTAAAAGAATTTGATATCATAATCTATATTTAATCGAGTATTGTAAATGACTTGTAATAGATTTATACACACAACTAAACCTGTATTGTTACAATTATTGGGGGGGGGGGGTATTTTAAAATAAAATTATATGAAAATATCATGATTTACTTGTAAAACATTCTTTAATTTGCTGATTTTTATCATGATATAATTTTCACGAAATTTTTTGTTTTAAAATAATGTAATTAATTTCATTTTTCTTATTCAGCATATATGTGTCATCACAACTCATTTTTATTGTTTGATGTGCTTGACAATCCTACACAGTCTCGATGGAACCTTGTGACTCATATCAGCATTGGTTTTTCTTGTCTTATTATTGTTGTTTTTGGAATTTGTGGATATGTTACCTTTACTGGATCTGTTCAAGGTATTTAAATCATTTTCTTTAATAATTAACTTTCAACAAAACTGTGCAAATTAATTGGAACAAGCTTTTTTTTCATAGATGTGTCTAAAACCACTTCAAACCGATTTTATCTGCTTAGATTGAGTTCGAACTACCTCAAATCTAATTTATCTGCTAAGAGTGGGTGTGTCTGATCGACCTAAGTTTTAATGTAAAAGTTATTACCTATTCTTCAGTTGTGAGCCTTAGAGTCAGGCAGTTAGTTGTTAGTGTTTGCTCTCTCTTTCTTTAACATGCTCAAAAATACATATAACTCTAAGGAAGTGTGCTAAAATTATAGCTCTCAAAGATCACACTTATATGACAGTTAGAGAAATAGCTTCTGCTGTGTTGTAGACAAATCAAGTATTTCAAGAATCCTAACTTCATTCAAAGAATGCGGATCAATCCCTTCGAAAAGGAAAGAAAGAAGTGAGCGCAAGTAGGAAAACTAATGCAAAAACTGATAAAATTCTAGTAAAAAATAGCAAAATTAATCTAAGGAAAACAAGTTCAGACCTTCAAAGAAATTAATTGGCCTCTGGTTTCGATGTGAGTGGCTCATCTATATAGAGTAAGCTTCTGGATGCTGGACGTAAAGCAAGGAGATCAAAGAAAAATCGATTTTTAACTCCTAACATGAAGAAAAAACATTTAGCGTGGGTAAAAAAAAAAAGTGCAAATCATGGAATGCTAATGATTGGGAAAAAGTAGTTTTCAGTGATGAAATTCATTTATTTGTGCAGGGATACACTTCAGATGTTGTGAGATGAAGAGATTGTGAACCTTTGAGACAGGACCATATCCAACAGACAGTAAGACACCTACTAAAGCAGTTTTGAGATTTTTTTTCTCCTCTAATGGCACTGAAAGCTTAGTTCCTGCTCAAGGCATGATGAATTTGGCTAAATACATCGAAATATTATGGCATAAGATTGTTTCATTCTCAAAAATCTTTAACGAAACATTTCAACCCGACTTGGTTCCTTGTCACAGTTCAAAACTGGAAAAGACTTTTATGCTGGAAAATCTAATTAAAGTGCTTGATTGGCCTGGAAATTCACAAGACCTAACTCTCATTGACAGTTTGTGGAATACGCATGATAAACAAGCAATTCAAGTTTATTTTCATGACGAGGAACTTAAGAGCATGTGTACTGATCTGGTGGAGTCAATACCAAAATATCTGCAAAAGGTTATTTTTATTAAGTGAGGACATATGTCATGCTTGAAAATCTATTGTAAATGTATAGAATGGATAAAAGCATAGTTTTCTTTATTTTAAAAAAAAAAAAATTTTTTTTTTACTTTGTCCCAATTAATTTGCAACTGAATTCTTGTGTTATTTGGACTATTTTATTTATGCATATCATTAATGATCTCATAATTATGCACTCTTAATTCTGATATTGAAGTTTTAAGATTTTCTTGATATAATTAAATTTTGTAATATAAAACTGGATTTTTAAATAATCATTTGAATCAAGTCAAGTAACTGCTATTGTTATTAGTTATATTTAAGCAGACTTATTATCTGGATTGATTTTTTAAAAAATTGCAGTTATTTTTATTTAACTTTTTTTTCTAATGTAATTAACGAAAAAAAGCCTATAATCTACAATTTTGGGATATTAAAATATTTGAAAATATTATTTTGAAATATAAAGGAAAGTTGCATAAATTCTATTAGTTTGCTTAAATTAAATGAGATTTAATTTAATTATATAATAATAATTATATGAGACTATTGTGTTTTCATTTTTAAGTAGTACCTAGATTATGGGTTAATTAGTTACATTTCTTATAACAAATTGCTGGTAGCAACGGCCATCGATTCCAAATTATCAGACATCCTATGCATGAGATTTCTTAATTTTTCTTAATTTTACTGGATCTGGATCAATTTTATGTAGGAAAATTCTTTGAAGATAGTGTTTCATACTTATATCTCATAAATGCACATCTCTGGTATACAATTATTTTTAAACTTAAAACTGCTCGTTTTGCACAACATTTTGTTTTACATCAGTGCTGGTTACATTGAGGGCTCCTATAGGGGCTCTGATAAGTTATTATGTTCCTTTTAGAAAGCAATATACTAAGCAATAAAATAACTCAATATAATTATTACATTTAGAAAGCAATGTTCTAATTTCTAATTGTCAACATGATGCTTAATTGCATTGGAATAAGTTGAAAACCCTCTTCATGCATCATAACAAAACTCTAATCTATGGAGCACCTGAGTAAAGATAAACAATATAAAAACCTTGAATAGAAATAACTTATGCTGCTTTGCATCTTATACAAATTTATTTTTTTATTGAATACACTCCCCAGTGAGTATGTCTAAAAAAATTGTATGAGTTAATCTTAATGGATTATTATTTATGAGCATAATTTTGAGACAGTATTGATGGGAAGCAATTGCTACTTGAAAAATAATTTTTTACTTTTTGTGTAGTTATTCTGACTACCATAAACTCGTGATTTTATTAACAGTTGCAGAAAGATTTTACAAAGTTGAATTAATGAGAAATTTCACACATAAATAGACTTGTAATCAAGTTACTCATGATTTTGCTCAGTAATGTTCCTAAAATGCTAAATATTGGTTACTGGCAATTCTCTTGAGTGTCAGAAAAGCTTAAAAAGTATTGTTTATTAGAAAAATGACAATTTTTCATTCAGAATGAACAGAAAAAAGAAGGAAAAAAACTACATGCTGAAACTATCATATTTATATTTTCTTTTTGTTTTGATGAGTTTATTAATATAATAATTTAATATAACCTGTATAAATATTATTAATGTTGAATTTGTACTGATGTTTGTCAAATATAAACAAAGTGGGCTGTCATACCTAGCCAATTTTTTTAGTATCTGTAGAAATTCTTGGAATATTTTATATTTATTTGAAACTGTTGCTTTTTTTTTTTATAAAATAAATTTTCACTATAATAATTTTTTGTCCTGTTATGTGATAGGTGATTTGTTGGAGAACTTTTGTATGAGTGATGATTGGGCCAATGCTGCTCGTTTGATATTTACAATTACAATAATGTTGACTTATCCCATTGAATGCTTCGTTACCAGAGAAGTATGAGTTAATTGTAGCTTTTATTATGCATACAAATTACTTTTTAACTGTGAATTGAATGTGCATGTGCAGCTTCAGAATATAAACAAAATAAAATCTTAGTTTTATCTGCATTGGTTTATTGTCATTATCATGGAACCAAATATTGCATGTACTTATTAATGAAACATATAAACATTTTATGATAATATTTAAATGATCAAATTCTTAATTGGAGAAAACTGTGTTTTAAAATTTCCTGTTCATTTTTTTAAATGAAGTAATGAATGAAAAAGATTTGTGTTCATTTTTGTAAAGCTACATATTTCTGTACAAAACTTAAGCTTATGATAAGTCTTTTCCCCCTTCAAATGAGTAAAATATATAACTTATAATTATATCTAACTTTTTATATTGCAATTTTTAATTTATTAGTAGTTCAGGGTTATTTTATAATAAAATGTTTATACAATAGTATTTTATTCTTCTTTGCAACATTTTTAATTAATATTTCTCATTGAAATGTAATTAATTACTTTAAGTTTATATTGATATTGTTGCAATTGTTTTTAAAGATTTTAAGAGTTTGACATAATCAAATGCATGCCTAGAGTTAAATTTTTAAAAGCATTTGTGTTCTAGGTTTTTGAAAATGCTGTGTTCAAAGAAAAACAGTCATCTCTTCTACGGCATTCCATCCTTACTGTGTCTCTTGTAATCGTAACTTTTGCACTATCAACACTCACAGATTGTCTAAGTATTGTCCTGGAACTGAATGTAAGTCAATTTATTGAAAAAAGTAGGTTGTACTAAAACTAATAACGTATTTACTAAACAATAAAATGTGTTAGTTTTTTCTTTAATGAATAACTGAAAAAATGTTATTACATACTTAAAGAGTGGAGATTAATTTTTATTTAAGATGATACTATATCTAATAACTTTTGCTATGATACTTTTATTCATACTCATTGAATTTTATATTCTTGTTTTCTACTTTTTTATGGCTAAAAAGCAAGTGTGAGTATCTGTTGCAGATTTAATAAATTTCATTCACATGTAGAAGTTCTCTCTTTACAAAATATTTTGCATTTGCATAAAGTTCTATATAAATGATATTGAAATAGATCATTATTGTCAATGAAATCCAAAATGTGTAATTAAAAAAAATGTTTTTTTAGTAACACAGTAATTTCATATCCTTTGAAATGAAAAAGTAATTTTTTTATAGGTACATGTTTTTTTCTTATATTGGAAAAAATACCACTGTTTAATATTTGTCAATTTTCAATTGAATTAATTATATTGAAAAAACATACATTTAAGTAATTGTCCATCTAGCTGTCTTAATTTCTTTCTTTTTTTTTTTTTTTTTTTTATAAAAAAAAATTTTATTTAATTTTTTAAATTTATATAAAATTTTATTTTTTTTATATAATTTTTTTTTTTTTCTGATCTAGAATATGATTGAAGTATTTAATTTTCTTTATAATGCTCTTTTGATGAAAGAAAAAAAAAAAAAGTCAGATTCTTAGGAAATAATTTTTTTCCTTTTTAAAAGAAACAATAATTATAGTTTCATAAAAAGTTCTGTGTTAATTACATAAAATCTGTTTGATAAAATAAAGAATATAATGAAGTATTCTGTAGAAGTTTCTCCCATATTTAACTCTTGAAAAATTATTACTTGCTTTCATAAGCAGTTTTTAATATAAAGCATTAATAAACCTTAAGTGTTGATTATTAACTAAATTTTAATTATACTTAACATGTCTAATTGGGTTAAATTTTGCTCTCCATTAAGAGTATAATACAATATATCCTGTTACTCTGTAAAACACTAATAAAATTGTTGCTCTAAGGTTTAAGTTCATTCAGACCTACATTATTGGTAAACATAGACATTTTTTGTTTTCTTTTATTGTTTATTGTGAAGAGTTGATTTAATTTCTTGAAGAAGCAAGCACAATTAACAATAAAAGTTACTCTACAAACAAAATATTATGTATTTAAAAGCTAGTATTAAATGCTGATATGAATGTGGAGGTTTAAACTTAATTAAAATTATTGATGTAAAACAGTATTTAAGGTATAATTTTTATGGCTGATTTTCAAGTCTCTTCTGATTTATCAAATTAATAAAAGGAACTTACTGAAAAAAATATTTTCCAAGTATTTATGTGAATACGTTATTCAAAGTTTATTGGTTGCAGGGCGTGTTAGCTGCAGTTCCTCTTGCTTATATTCTTCCTGCTGCTGCTTATATTCGAGTAAGTGGTCACCCATATTTCACTTTTGAAAAAGCCCCTGCTCTTCTACTTGCTACTTGTGGTTTTCTTATTGCCATGATTGGTACTGTGAAGTCAATTTTGGATATGATACAGGGTGTTAAATGTAGCCATGGTGCTGAAATGAGTTATTGTATTGAAAATTATACTTTGTTACATAATGCTTCTAGTTTTTAAAGTATTGAATTAGCCCTATTTATTACTGATGTAAATTTAGTAGAATTTCAATTAGTGATGACCATCTGCATTAAGAGGGCATAATCTCTTGCATGTTATATTATGAATGCAGTTCCTAAGTTGTACTTATTATGTATAAGCTTTTTTTATACTAATTTCTGTTTGTGTATATAAAGAATGTAATTGTTATTTTGTTTAAAAAATTTCTATGTATTTTATTTTAATTTTGTAAGGTGCTGTTCTGTTCTTTTAGTTTTAACAATATACCTTTAATTTACAATTTTTCCTTCAAGGATATCTTATTTAATGAATTATATAAACTCTTTCAACATTTAACTAGTCAATTCTGTATTTTCAGATACTGTTAGAATGTTTCATAATGTATGCTTAGATGTAAATGTGCAAATATTAGTCTGTTGTAAAGTAATTTTTTGAAATTATGTGTCTGTGATAGATCATTTTTGAAGACAGTTGTATATATTTAAGTTTTAGGCTTTAGAGAAATTCAAATTAAAGTATTTTAAAAAATTTTTTGAATAGTTTTAATTTTCTAAGAAAATTAATCTTGTATGTCATAAAGAAAATGTTTATTTTTTCGTAATTTTAATTTTATGTTAAATTAAGTCTGCACAAACAATTTTTTCCCCTTTTATGTAAATATTTCATGTTCTCCTTGCCCTGATTTGGTTATAATGAGCACATCAATATAAAAGTATCGAATTTTTATGTCATTTTCTGGAGGCAATTAGATCTATTCCAGTTTACTAAATTATCTCAAACATTATTATGTTACTTCAAAATTTATACTTAGAAAAGGGAAAATAGTTCTTGATGTGAATAATTCAAGCTATGGAAGAAAAATTACATAGTAACATCATATTTTCTTTATCATTGGGGTATAATAATACAAGTATAAACAAAAATTAATTCTTTCCACTCTGAAAATGCTTTATATAAATCTGATGAAGTAATATTAACAGAATGTGAGAATCATTTTCATGACTTGCTTATTCATTAATGTGTTTTTATAAATTTTTCAGACTTTTTAAATCTGGAAATTTAATATAACTTTTGAAACTATTTCTGAGTGTCTGATATATCTATATTAGATTTATATAATTATTCTGTTTTGATCTTGGTAAATGGAAATCTGAGGAATCCCACAATTTACTTTTTTAGAAAAAAATTTAAATGATTTTTATTTTAATAAGGTATTTTTTTTTGTATCATATCTCAAAATGATATGCAACTAAAATTATATCAGCAACATATTATATATAATATATTCATAAATTTTTATGAAAAGTCTAGGCTCAACATTTAAAAACTTTTATTTTATGGTAATTATTAAAAAGCAGTGTCTTTCTAGAAATGCCTGTAGTTGTGTGGAAGATTTATATGCAATAAAATGTCAAAATTTGACTTTAATAATTGATGAACATCTTGGTTACTTTAGTAGTAATTAAGTTTTGCAAAGATGTATGCACAGTTTGGAAGCATTTATGCTGTTGAACAATTAACAATATATATATGTACTTATGGATAAAACTGTATGTTAAAATTAAGAAACAACTTCTTTGGAGCTAAAATGAATAGCAATAATAGTTTCTTTGGAGTCATTATTTTTTAATCATTCCAAAGAAAGCTTCTCCCCTTACTTGATTAGTTTTAGGAATCTTTTAATTGATTTCTTTCAAATGCTACATATTTTTTTTTTTAAATCCCTATGCATAGCATGTATATATTCTACTATTTTTCTTTCTTAAAGAGTATTTTGGAATAAGACACCTTTCTTTATAATATGAAGATTTTAGCAGTGAAGTGCCTAGAATAACTAAATGATGAATTACTTAAATTTTTGTACTTTGTGAGAGCTCATTAATACAGCTTAGAATTTTCTTAAAAATGTAATTTTCTCAGAACTGATTGGTTACATTTTTGTTTTTGATTGTGAAAAAATGCAATAATAAGTTGTGAATGCTTTTATATATATATATAAATATTTTTGTATTATAAAATTTATTCAATTGCATCAATTTATATTATTAATAAAATATAATTGTAAGATATATTGGTGGCAATGTTTTCTTTTTTCTTAGTCACTTATAAGTTATTAATTTTAGAATTTATATGATGTATTTTGTAACCTTCCACACACATTGATTGTTGATGTATGCATTTATTGCTTTTATTAGAAAATTATTTTTACTCTGTGCCAAAAATCACAAAATTTTAAACATTACTAAGGTAGAAATGTCTTTGGTTTTAAAAAAATACTACGGCAGCTATATTCAATGTATGTTAAAGTTGGAGAATTTTCTATAAAAGCAATTATTTTATAAATATATATTTTTTCATATTGTGTTGCGATTTTGGAACTTTTCAGTTATACATCTTCATCTAGAATGTGTTTATTAAAAGAATGTCTATATAATGCTTTTTATTGTAAATTTGTACTGCATATTGCTTCATATTAAAAAAAATTAAAAATAGGTTTGTGTTATAGTAAAATAAGTGTCTTATTTTATACTATTACACAAACATACAGCACAGGTTAACTATCATTATTTATATATATGATAATAAACTTGTTAAATAATGAATTGTCAAAATGCTTTTTTTAATTTAAATAGTTAAACAGCTTTTATGTATTAAAAATACAAAATGAAGTTATTTTCTGAATTTTTTGAATTCTTGTATTTTGAACTTATTTTATTACATCTAATATTTTAAATCATGGTTTTATAACTGTATTAAACTAGAAATTCAGTTTTCAGAGCTTATTTAATTGAGTTAGCTTTAATGTACTCTTTTGTAAATACTTTGATTTTATTGTTCTTTTGTATTTAGTTTATTTACTCGTTCATGTTTAGTCTGCATTTTACATGTGCACATATCCCAAATAATTACTTCAAAATAAAAATATAATAATATTACATTAATATATCCATAAAAATACTTATAAATTAAATTTATAATAAGATAAAAAAGAAAGCTTATGAATAAGTTAATGCTCTTAAGGCTTATGAATAAGGCTCAGAAAATGTTCTTAACTCCATTACTCAAGCATAATGATACATTAAATATTTATGTTTTGCAGCAAAGCAGCTCAAATGTGCTTAACATTTTCTCAAGCTATAAGTGATTTCTTCCTTACAGCTCGGTTTGTTTTGAACTTTACCAATGCCATACTATTATCTCACTTGTCTTATTGTCCTTTTAGCAGTGTGAATGTTTATATATATATATATATATTGTACACCTTACTCTGATAAATGGACATTGTTTTGATCTGATAGATTTGGTTGTAAAAAAAACTCTGTGCAAAATGTATAGAGTTGGATAAAGTGCTGCTTTTTGTGCATGTATGTTGAAATTCTAGGTTACATAAATATCAATGTATTTATTCCCACTTCTCCACTCTGCTGTCGCATAGTTTTACTAACATAATTGTATATCAGTAACAAAAAAACTGTACCTTTGTTTTCAAAAGCTTTCTGACTATGACGTTTTTCTATAATAAAAGTTTGAAAGTATTTAATGTCTAAAAGTTTAGATTTTTCAGTACTTAAAAATAAAGATCTGCTTTGTTTTATATATATATATATATATATATATATATATATATATATATATATATTGGTTGAAAAGAGAAAAGTTGCATATTTTTCTTATCTAAAAAATATTGTAAGAAGTTCGTGCTATAAATTCAACAAACCATTTTCAAAATGAAGTCTGCATGTAAAATTTCTTTCGAGAAAACCATATGTGATGTTTGTTATTTATGATTGCCGAGTGTTGTATTTTTAAAACTATTTTTTCTTTATGACTGAAATTCTCTCTCCCTTTATGTATGTGTGTGTGTGTGTATATGTATATGTACAGTACTCTCTTGCTAATCGAAGCAAGCTTCCCTGGATTATAGGAAAATCACTAATAATAATCATTTAAATAGCAAAGATTTTGTAATATTGTATAAAATTTAATACAGTCCATACAAATAAAGTGCTGTCAAATTCACGAAATAATTAAAACTTCAAAATATTCATTGTTTTGTATTGATAGCTTGCATTATTCTATTTAAATAGAAAGCATAAAATAGTTTTTTCAAGATGTCAGCTTGTGTAAATGCACTGGATTACTTACTGACTGACCAAAAAGGTGATGTTTTGGAATATAGAGTACTGTATGTATGTTTTTCTTTTCATAAAGGATGTATTTCTACATGATTCTAATGTTTTTGTTATTTAAACATTTGGGGTGGGGAAATATTTTAAGCATGAGTATGCAATTTGAATTATTTCTCATGGGTGTCTGTATTATTATTTTTCTGTTATTTATCTCATGAAAACGATTTGCTCTTGTATGAAGTTTTTCAAGTGAAATTTTAGTGAATAATTAAAGTCAATTTTTTAACATAAAACTTTTTTGCTACATTTATTTTGCCTTTTAAGAACATGTGCACAAAAATACTAATTTTTTTTTCCAGAAATCAATTTCTTTATAATATAAAAGCTTATGCATAATTTCATTTGTATGAGAGATAAAATAACTAAAACAATTTTTAAAATTGTTTCTTATAAATGTAATTTTAATAGACATGACAGGAAATTTTATTCTTCAATGAGGTTTGTATCATTGTTACTTGAGATGTATAAAACTTTTTGTAATAGCAAAATTTATTTTAAGTTTCATGTCTCAAATTAGTTTGGTATAGATATTTATTATATATATAATTAAAAAAATAAATATCCTCTGTGTGTCTTTTTTCTATTTAAGAAATGAATGTTGTTATCTGTACTTTTTTGCTGAGTATCTAATTTTTGATACATGTAATATTAAGATTTGAAAAATTGGTTCATTTATGTCACTTTCCTTTCTTGTTTCTTTTAAAAATTGCTATAACTAAATATAAAGTTGAATCAAATATTTTTAAAAATAAATTCTGAATTTCTGAAGGAGTTAACATTTTTATCTCTGTTAATTTATGTATTTGCAGTAAAGTTATATTATCAATGAATTATATGTATTTTTCCATCAAAATAATTACTTAAGGTAATATTGTTATATATTTTTTGATCTCGGAGCATTCAAGTTTTTATGTTTCTGTCATCCCATTTAAATTCTATGTTAAAAAGTTATTTTTTAATCTCTGTTAATTATTTTAAAGATAATAGTTCAATATTTTTTATCAGATGCATTGGTATAGAAAAGAATAAAGCGTCAAGTTTACTCAAACTATAGTTCTTGAATTGTTATTTTAACTGTAAATTACTTGAAGATAAGAACATTTTCAAATCAAGCAATTGGACACTATTAAATTATTTCCATTATGTATTTAAAGAAAACTATATACTGTGATTTTAAATATTTCATGTGACAAAAAGCTGTTGAATTTAAATTTGTAGTAAATTTTAAAAAAAATCATGTTTGATATTTAAATTATACATGAAATTTGGTCTATGTTAGTCAATAAATTTAGTTTGTTATTAATCTTAGTAATCAGTTTTTAATAAGTTTAAATTTTTACTACTATAATTCTTTATATATTACATCTATTGATTTTTAAAAACAAATATTCGTTGTATTTTGAATTTTAACATGTATTTAATTGTAAAAAGTAATGAAATATTTTTTTTAGTTTTAAATTTTTAATTAAATAAATAATTTATGATTTATATAATGATATATTACAATATAATTTAGATATAATAATTTATGATTTACAATATAAATTAAGAAAATTATTTTCCGGGTGTATATGTGACATATGAAAATGTGTCTGTATGTACTAAACTAAGTTTATTTGCTGTCACAAATAAATTTCATTTAGAAGCTAATTAACATTAAGTACATATGTCTTTTTGTTTCTAACTTATACCTAAAAGAGCAATATTTCATCATGTTATAAGCATTTTCTAGCTTAAATTTTAAACATACATATTGATATTCTCACTTTTTAGTGCTTTAATGTAATAATACCTATTTCATTATCCCCCATCATCTAGATCTTATATAAAAACACCATTTCTGTTGTTTTATTTACTGCTTTAAATGCTTGAGTTAAAGTGAAATGTGAGTTAGAATATTTTCTATTAATAATTTTTTTCAATAGAAAGAAATTTGGATGTTTGATAATATTGTTTATTAAATTTATAAATTATATTGAACCTGATAAAATTGTTCACTTTTTAAATGTTCATTATTGATAAATTTTTTATAAGAAGCAATTATGTTATTGTATCATAATATCTACTTTTTCTTACATGTTTCATTAAAATTGGTTTTATAATTTTCAGCTGAATTTTGCAAATGAAAGATAATTTATACTCTAAGCAATTCTATTAATTATGCTTTAGATAATTTTGATGGCTTTTATCTTATTAAAATATTCTTCCAATTTGTCAAATGTTATTAAATTGTGTGTCCTTTAATAACTGCTACCAAATTACACTTATAAGTGTTTTCTCAAATTCTTAAAATTTCTTGAAAGACCGATTTGTACTTCCAAATCTTGTGCGAAGATTTCAGATGCTTCTGCTCTTTTTATATTGTATTGCATAATGTTCTTATAAACTAAGGAAATTTAAATAACAATTCTATTGAATGATAATGTTATGCACAATTTTATTGGGAACGTATATGCTTTAATTAAAAAATTTAAAACATAATTGACTTGAATGTGTGAAAGAAAAGAAAATCTCGAATTGACATGAATCTGAATATTAAATATTTATAGTATTGTTGTTGATATCTCTCAATATTTAATTTCAATTTAAGCTTTTCTGTTTAATTTAGTAAATATAAGTAAGCTTTCTGAATAAACTGCTTTCAATTTTTAATGTTTTTTTATTATTTCTTTTAAAGAAATTGAAATAAAATATCCTTTTCATTAAGCTTATCATCCAGCTTTGTCTAATATCTTTTGGTGAATAAACAAAAGCTTATGTGTATATTTTAAAGCATATTTTTAATGTTCTGTTAATTGAATTAAGAAACATATCCCATGGGTATTATTCTTACTTAAAGGTCTGGTTATATATATATATATATAAATAAATGTATTGGATTATGTTATTTATGTCTTAAGATTTATATATTAATTTTGTTAAGTTGTTATTTTTGATAAGGCATAAGTATTGTTATATATTGTAAGTTTGTAGATAAGTGGGAAGATTTACTATTACATCTTTTAAACTGAAAAGTGTCAAATCAGGTGTACAAAATTAGCAAATGATTCTAGAGTTGATAGTTTATTTATCCTAACAAATCTAAAAGCTTATTTTTTTCATGAATGATCCACATGTTAATATTTATCTGTAGTATTTTCAGTATAATGATATGCTTATATAAAGAAAGATATTTCCTTAGTGACTGGGAGTTTGTCATCTTGTATACTTGTTTTTAACATTCTTCTCAACATTTTTGAATTGTTACTTTATTTGATGCTACATAGCTAATAATTCCTGTTCAATCACTATAAAAATATTTTTTGTGCTCTCTGATATGTACTCACATTAATGTGTGTCTATTTAAAAGCAACTTTAATATTTTTATAACTGATAGTGCAAATTTGTCTGTGACGCACATAAATGATCTTTTAGAAAAGCATTTATAAACATTCTGTGAATATTTTGATCATATTTTTGAATATTTGAAAGATTCATAATGGAATAATATTTTTGTTCATAATTCATATCATTGTAATTATTATGTGTCATACCTTTCATAAAAGAAATATCATTTTATTTAAAGAGAATTTTAAGAAATAATCTGTACTACATAGGTGAGGAATTATATAGAAATATGCTGTAATAATTTGCCTAATATGAAAGATTTCAGTGCTTTTTGAAAAATGTTTTATTAATATAAAACAAGTAGGTGAAATAGATCATGTTTTCTATTAGCTGTAAAATTTTAAATTATATTAAATCAATATGAAAAATAATAGATTGAATGTCTAATTTAAGTATTTATTTTTAATATTTGTTTATTTTATGCTAAGGTTATTTTAGACAATTGTTCATTTTTATGGTTGTAAGAAGCATTGGTGAAATTCAAAATGTTTTTCTTTTCTTTCTTTCTTTTTTTTTTTTTGTCTTTAATGCTTAGCTTCTGATTTTAACAAAAAAATATTTATTTGTTTTGGCACATTTAGAAAGCTTCATTTATTTTGCATTGTGTTATTATAATACATTGAGATGTGCGGTTATTACTGTAAAAATTTTTGAGACATCCAAGTTAAACCAGAATTCAAATTATTAATATTATAAACCTAAAAATTTTGTGGCAATAGAAATCTAAAAATGTAACTTCTTTACTTTTTGAGATGAAATAATTTTATTATAAATTTGGGAATAACTATCTAACTAAACATAAATGTACTAAACATTTTTAAAGAAATTATTAATAAACATGTATTTCATTCACAAAATTTTTAAGTAATGTTTCCATCTCAGTTTGTGCTTTGAGATATATATTTATGTTTTCATTATGAATTGAAATTTTTTCTAATACAGAAAAAAATTACAATATTTAATTTATATGTAGAATTTGTGATATTGTTTAATATGTGTGCATGTCTGTGAATGTGCCTTTCTATATTTCATATTGTGTGTTTCTAAGCTTATAAATGTGTAGTAAATAAATAAATATATATATGTAAATATATTACTCATATAATGAATTGTATTTAAAGCTTTTTGTATACCTATATCAAATGTCTCTCATTACATGTTAAATAAACTCTATCATATCTTTGTTGTGTCTTTACTGTAATGTTTGATAAGTTGGAGAATGAATGAAAGTGTTATTGTTTTAAATTAATATCATTGTGTTAACTGAATTAATCTTGTAATTAATCTGGGAGTTCTATTTGATAAATTTAGTTTCACTGATTGAATATTTTTAAAAGTTTATATTTTCAATAAATATTTTATTAAACTCAAAATCAAAATAATCTTGAACTGTTTTTCCACAAATGCATGTATTAAATGAAGAATGTATTGCTGGTGTAGCATTGAAAACAGTACCCATATATATCCATATCTGCCAAAACATTTTATAACGATAAGTGATATGGAACATCAAACATTTCACATAGAGAAATCGGTTATACATGTATAACAAATTTAATCAGATCACTGCAATTTTAATAACTATGTACAGCTCGACAAATTAAATAATATACGAGTAAAATGGCAAATGGAATGACTAACTACAAAAATATAAACTCTCAAATAATGGGATTTCACACAATTTTTTATGGAAATAAAAGAGTGTAATATATACATATATAACTTTTTTAGTGATAGTAAGTTTTTCATTCTTTTCACTTTAAGGATTTTTTCGTTAAAATGTTTATTAATTTTTATATATTTAATTGAAACTAAGTTGCTATGTACATTTTGCTTCTCACTGGAAAATATAATTATGATATACATATTTTGAAAATGAATTAGTCCATATGAATCAATAATTAGTGCTGAATGTAAAATATAAAACTTTTAAGACTGCATTATGATGTATCAAAAATTTAAAGATGTATAATTTTTTGGAATAAAATTAATTTTCTTTCACAATATTAGTAATTCATTATTCATAAAGCGATGCAATGATGCATCAAGTACAATTTTATTTTTTTTTTTCATGTACAGATTAAAACTGCACATGTATCAGTTTATGCCTAGAAATTGTACAGTGCCCCTATCATAAACTGCAAAGATAAATTTCTGTTATTGAGATACTTTTATCACAAAACTTGACTTTATATATTTTACTTGTAAAAATACACTTTTGGATTTAATATATTAATATAGATTTTACAGTAATTCATTTTCACAAAAATAAACTATTGTTTTTTTAAATGTATCTGAAGCAAAAGTATTACTACTTTTTATACAAATAATTATTGCCAATTTTACAAAAAGTATAATTTAGGAGCATATTCACTGTAATAAATTTTTTGCAGCGCAAATCGGTAAATTTTATTTCTTTTATTTACTTAAGTAATTATACAATTTTCTACTATAAGATGGAAAAACGTGCATCATTAAAACCTAGAATCGTTCCGAAATGTTCATTTTGCGCAAATACTAAATCAAACGCGTATAACTTTAGTGAAATTGCTTTATATGTTAAGGTGCTTTTAATGCCTTCCCTGGATTGGAAAACTGGTTTTTTTTAAAAAATAAAAAAGAAAAAAAGTTTCGAGATGAATTTAATTTTTTATGTTTATGAAATTTTGATGAAATAAAAATACTTATGTTTTCTTGGAATGGATTTCGTTTTATTTGCTTTACATATAAATAATGCTTTTTTTTTTATAGCTATAGTTTTTGATAATAACTTAAAATTAAAACTTAATTTTTGAAATATGAAGTAGCATGCACATTAAATAACTAATAAGGCCCGAAGTAATACATTATATTTTTCACATACGGGGTGTAAGTTCACAAAGTACCGTCACAAATTTATTTTTATCTGATCGGTAAGAGAATCTGAATTGAACTGATCTAGAAAAATATTACCTTAGTATGTAATTCCCTTTTAACGACATTTTGAGGTCAAAATAACATGCATCATAGTATAGTTCTGTTAATAATACTCAATAACTACACTGAAAAATTGCTGTTGGATTCAAATTTCAATTAACAAGTATTTCTTCTGTAACTTTGTGAAATTTTAATTCGATCCGCACAATTATACTACAAGGAAAAATTTCTTAGTATTTTACTTACACTCCTGACTGTGCTGTAAGCTTTCCGAAAAAAGAGCAAGCTGCTGACAACAATTATAATCAGTTCTAACTGAATTTATAAATATAACGCGAAATTTCTCCTCCAGATTTTGGTTTTGTGCTATGAAGCCTATCTTATGTGATTGTAATTGTTTATTATCGTCGCACTGAAAAGCAATATAATGATTATTGGCGATGGATCTCGTAATTTTGAAAATCGGTCAAGTGACGAGGACATAATCTTATCTGGTAACGTCCCTCGCCATTAGAAGGACCTCCACCAGATTTAAGGTGCAGTAACAACGAATCTTTTGTGGCATCAGGTCTCAAACCTACAATTCGATGAAAACAACTGAGGCCGTGTGTCCGTGACCATGCTCACTAGGCAACCGCGCTCACAAATCCTATCTTTTACTCGCGCGCAAAACCGGTGAAATAACGACAGCTTGCAGAAATATTCGGGGAAGGGGAGATATTTCGCAAATATATATATATATATGAGAGAGAGATACAACTGTGTCTAATCTATAACTTCCCGTTGGTGTGGTGTGGATGTTAGGAGAGGGGGGGGGTGCCAGCTCAGGTGTCGTCCTCGTCACTTGACCGTGGTTCAAAATTACGAGGTCCGTCGCCAATAGCCCTCGTGTTGCTTCTAGTGCGACGTTAATATAAAACTAAACTAAACTAATCTATAACTTTGTAGGGAGAAATATAAACTATATATGTGGGAATAGGGGCTGATTGTAGCTAGAGGATATTGGAGAATAAATTTTTATACAATACTGGGCATTTTTTAAATAACATAAATTATGGTAAGTAATTTTGAATCGAATACCATTGAGAGGTATGCCAAAAGGCTAATTTGATTACGGTAAAAAAGAATATAATTTGCTTACGCGTTAGCAGTTTTTGATTCGGGGTTGAATTAGCTTTCCTAATTAAAAGTTTGTAGTTAAATCGAGTAATGCAAATAAACCGACTAAAGTCTATGTGTTTATTCTTCGCAACACTTGCCAAAATAGGCTTTACTGCATTTCTTAAAATTATTTTTAATATTCATAATAGAATGAGGGAAATTCGAACTATACAATTGCAGGATCATGGTTAAAAACGAGCAGTAATAAAAATTATAAAAAAGCTCTATGCAAAGCTTAGCAAAGAGCAGAATTAGCCACCCAAGGTGCGCTTTTTTTTTTTTTTTTTTTTATAATTATTAAATTACTCAGTTAAATATAAGAACTAAAATAAACAGTGAACTATCGAAATGGACAGTGAACTTTTCAGATGTTAAATTACGAAGAGCGATGAATTAAATTGAACATTATATCAGCTGCATGTAATTAAAATTAAAGCAAACGATAAATTATTAAAATGAATACATTTAAGCTAAATGTAATTATAAAATTGAAGCAAACGATAAAAAATTGAAAAGTGATCAGGTACGCCCCACCTAATGCAATAGCCCCTTAGGTGGCTAATTATTTTATCTATAGAGTTCTTCATTAACAATATGCCATAAAATTTTTTGCTTAGAAAATAATTTTCTTCAAAAAATACTATTAATATTTCAGAAGCACGTTATTTCCCTAGCTAAAAGATTTATTTAAAATATCGAACTCTGGGCTCTATAAAAAAAGTTACATTTATCGCATATTTAATCAGATTTCATATCTAATAAGGTCTAGCAATTTTATCTATGCAAGGGAGAATTAGTAATTAAGAAGATTTATTTAATTAAACACGAATTAAGTGTTAAAAGGATAAGTAATGGTAAAATAAAAAAAAGTTAAACCAACTCTCAAAAGGTTGTGATGATATATGCTATAAAAATAATGAAAAAACTTAATGATTATAATTTTTGTTGGTAGTTATAAAAATTATGGGTACCATTATTTAAAATGGAAGTATTCAGTTTACTGCTATCAAATTTCCTAGGGGAGGTAGAATCAATTTTTTTTTCTTTTATGGTTAATAGCAAAATTTTATCGATTGCTTTTAAAAGAAACTATCTCGATTTTCCACTGATATATTGATGCAGTGTTATCAGATTTTTTTTATTTATATAGTATTACTAATACACTCACTGATATTTTTAACTTATCAACATTTTTCTTGATATTTTTCGAAAATATATTGCTACAGATTTATCACACAATTTCTCTTCTTTAAAACAATATATCCATAATAGAAATCTATATAACAATATAAGAAACTGTTTTTCTTAAATAATTTTATTAAAATATTAAGAAATTATAATTGTAATATATTTTTTCTATTGAAAGATAAAAGGATTTAGCTGCAAAAAAGACCCCTATAATTTATACTGGGAATATTATTTATTCGCCAAAAAATTTTCTTTTTAAAACAATTTTGGCTAACTTGAATATTTCTTAATGTATGTAACAATAAAGAGTCATATTTATTGCTTTTGAAATTGGAATATTGTCAATATTTTTTTATTATTATTGTTTGTATTATAAAATACCATTCTGGATAACTTTATTATGAAATTAAGTTTGATTTTGAATTTTTTAAAATTAAAAGTTAATTTATGTCAAATGAATATAAAAATCCCGGAATGAAGGATATTATAAAATATTATATTTATATTTCATTGAAATACATATGTTGAAGGAAATATCACGCTATGCTTCTATTTTTAGAACTATTAATGAACAAAATGAAAAAAAAATTAGACAGGATTTTACGTCTGATAGATATTAATTTGAACTAAAAAGTGATTAAGTCATATATACTGTAAATTTAAAATAATTTCACATAATTTATGATTTAGAAATATCAATACACACTGAAGCTCCTATAACATTATTATACAAAATCTCTAAATCTAAACTGATTTTAAAAAATAGTGATATGACCATTGTAGATATTACTTATTTTGTTCTTTTTGCTTTAAACACTCTTTAAAATATTTTACTAAAAGCAGTTTTAAAAAACATACATTAAGAGGTAATTCATGGTGTTAATGGAAATTAAATTTTATTTATTTATTTAAACCGATAACATTATACTAATCAACATATGTGATTCTGTGTTAGAACCTTTTACTATGGAAAAAAAAAAAAAAAAAAAAAGTCAGTTGATATATTTTAAGCAGGATTCAAAGATTAAGAAAGAAGTAATAATATTTTCTTTTGTTTCGAGGAAACCATCTGACTGACTTCAGCTTCAGAAAATGAATCTTTTTTCAAGGAGCAGGATACAAGATAATGATTTATTTAAGGCATACAAATTTTAGAGACACACCGACAAGGGGGGGAAGAAAGGGAAAAAATAAGAAAAGTCTAATTCATTTAGTTTTTCTAGAAACTAGGAGATTAAAAATAGAGGTTACATTGATATTTTTTGTGGACGACTGACAGAAAGCATAGCTGAGTACCTTTAAAAAAAAAAATCGAATTTTGAGCAAAATGCTTCTTTGTTATGTACAAATTTTATCTGAATATTTTTCTATTTAATCCCTTTTTTTACCCATAAATCTTATTTTCTCTTACAAATAAAATGTATCAAAATTATCCTTTTAAGGAAAAGTGGATTAATAAATTAAAAATAAATAATTATTTCGCAAACTTTTTGAAAAAAATATTAATTGTACTTATTTTTTTTATTGCAGTTTTTCTTCCCACTAAATATTTCACACTTTTCTTCTACCGATCAGTATGTTTGTCAGATAACACATTGCGAAAGTTATTTATTTAAATATTATGCATAAGGTTTAAATGGGAAAAATGTGTGATGTATACTGTTCCTATTACTTTTACATAAATCATCAAATTTTGGAGATACAAGGAATTTTTACTTTAAAATTTATATTTTTGTGAATGATTAAGTAATGTTTTTCGAAGTTTCTTAGAATTTTAGTTTCACGGTATATCGCCGTTACCTTACCTTTTATAGATGATAAAACTACTTCATTATTTTCTTATTAAATTTATTGAAAATCAGTTTACAAATAGGAGGAGAAAGCCGAAACTTTTGCACGATTTTTGAGTTCATTTTCAGCAAATGAGAAAACTTATTTATATAAGCTTTTGGGGCATTATATATTGTTTAAATTATAGACAATACATTTGTGCTTCATTTTTTTTACTTCAGCGCAATTTGATGTTGATTCACTTTTTCATCAGTTTACATTCTGGTTTTCAGAAATGTAGGATTTTTTAAAAAAAAAATGCACTACAATGCGAAAAATATGGATCGAGTTTGATCATTGTTTAATTTTAAAAAAATTGTTGCAAAAAGTTCTTTCAACGAAGTTTTTTTTTTTTAACTAACAAAAGACTACAAGCTAATAATTTGAGTTACTTTTGCTACAAAAATGAAAATAATTTTAAATATACATCTAAGACTAATAAAATATCAGTAGTATGGTTTCATAATTTTCAATCTTGTTTGACAATTTTGTAGAAAACTATAGCTGTTATACATCTATGAAAGACCGGTTTTGCGTTTTTTTTTAAATTGTAAACACGAATGAATAGTTATATGTATTAGTTATTTTGTGATTGAATTAAAATTTAGATAAGATGAGAGAGATTTTATTTCAAAATTCTTCTGACAGCAATAAAAATCTCTACAGCAGCTTAAAGCGTATTAGCAAACACTTTTCTACAACAATAAAACGTGAACTTTTAATAATTGTGTTTCGTGCCACATTATCGCATTGATTTTGAAGCCTTTAATGTTTAGATTTTAGAATAATTTTCGCTAAAGCAAGAAGGCTAGTAAAAGTTTAAGTTCTTTTTGTATTTGGTATATCTCAGTTTATATTATGTATAAAAATAAATTTAATTTTTGGTGGCTTTTTTTCTTAAATTTTTGATGGCTTTTTTTCTTAAATTTTTGATAAGTAAAAAGAAACGATAATTGAATGAATTTCAGTGCTTCCCATATAGCTAACATAAGCGATTCGGGCAGTAATTGATCAGAAATTAATGAAACTATGGATACCCCGTGGTTTTGCGTACAGAAATCTTACTATTTATTGTTTCATAAAATATTACAAACTTTTAGAGAATCCAGGTGAAATTGAGTATAGAATTTATTCATATTTTTCAAATATTTAGTACTAATTCAAATATTTAATATTATTAATATTCATATTTTCCAAATATTTACTACTTTTACGGAATAAAAGTTCTGCAATAGAACAATATCTCAATTACACAACTTAGAAATAAGTCATTTAGATTGGTATTCTATTTTTAGTCTTGAGGAAGTATTAAGGTCTAGTCCATAACGCAGACGTTATTTTGCCTACGTCTTTTTTCCTGCTTATTTAAAACTCATTCTTCATATAAATATATATATTTCGGTGAAGCGCTTTGCAGCGCCACATGTCGGGACGATTGAACATGTTCTTTTTTTTTTTTTTTTTTTTTTTGTTTTCTGTTTTATTGCGTAATTTTTGGAAACCAGAATGCAATTTAAATTCTTTCTAGTTATAGCGTACTGGATACCAGTTACTCACTAAAAAAAGAAAATTTTGACATCGTCAAAACTGATTAGTTCTCAAGGATTTATCTATATACTCGGTACCAGAGATACGAAGTTATAAAAAGAATTCGTAGTTGATTTTATATTCCATTATAATGTGTTTAATATTAAAAACTAACACTTTTGATGGAAGAATAGAATTTTTTTTTCTTCATTTGCTTTAATGTTGTTTTTGTATCTAAAACAACGATTTCTTCATACATATAAAATAGAATAAGTACATCCCAAACGAAGAAGGGTTAGTTATTATCGACTGTATTTCCCTCTGATTAAAAAATAAAGTGTTTTTTTTTACATCGCCAAATTTACTTTTCATTGAACCTTTGCATAGTTCGTGAACAATGTCCAAAAGTACATTGCTCTTTATGATGACGAATTTCACAAAATATATACTTTCGAAATTTTCCTTTAAAAGTATTACTTACACATTTAAAAGAAAAATTATTAGAAAACATCTTTCAACCGTGTTATTAAAAAAAATATTTATTATTCTATTTATTTAAATATGATATTTGGCTCAAAATATGCAATAAAAAATCATACACATAAAACAGTGATGATAAAAATAACAGTGAAATATTAGCTATCAGCTAGTTATTTCACTAATTAATTTCAATAACAGATGTCACTCAAAATTTCATGCAATAGAATTAAATATATTCCATTAAAATAAAGCATGTTATAAACTAACAGAAATTATTTGCCTATTTAAATTTTATTTTATTACAAAACAATTAATAGTATCTTCCAATAAAAGGAAGGAGAAAAATTATGAATAAATAGGCTTTTAAAACATTTTTCAATATCTGCAATTAAAATTATAAACTTCAAATGTATACTCATAAAAATGTACATACTTGTGTAAGAGAAGATTTCATCATAAAACTTTTAGGTTGAGCTTCTTTCTGTTGACTACTGAGTACGAAATAATTCTTTAGAACATAAACCAACGTGAAATTTTTAAACTTTATTCAAATTGATCGAAATTCATCTGAATTTCTTAAAACTTGACGTACAATTAATTCAAAGAATTAATCATTCATAAACAGAAAGACTGAGCTCAAAATTTTCAATTAATAGCACAAAAGGCTTTCATGTGCATAAATAACAATATCAAATGATGAAAAATGTGAAAACTGTGTGAATGAAAATGTTTTTGAAGAAAACTTGATTTGCAGTCTTGTTGACCCTTTAATTCAATTTGCTTCGTAATTAAAGTTTTCCGGATAAAATGTTTCTTAAAAATGCGAAGTAAAAATTCTTTTTTCGGAGAGATCATACTCTACTAAAATTCGCAAATCAAACTTTTCTTTTTCGTTTGCGGCATAAAAAGTGGTTAAAAGATCTAACCATGAATCTGATCTTTGATTTTTTTTTTTTTTCGTAAACAGTATCACATCTTATGACTACATAACAAGGAATTGATTATGTTCGAATTTTTATTGAATGCTGTAATGTTATTGTAACATTCTGACTGGTTCTTAATTAAACCAATTTCTTTTCGATTACAGACGTTTAAGTTTATTTTCTCTATACTTTCATGAAAACTTATTTCTTTTCTCAAATTCTTTTACTCATAATTGGTATTTTTCAAAATCAATTGCTAAACAATTTCTGTTATCCCGTTCTTTTGAAATATCCTTAGCCAAAAGAAATTTAAATTTTAATCCAATCCATTTCGAATCCATATGAACTTTTCCGGAAAAAATTAAATTTCGAAAGTCAAAATAAGACACATTCAAATTTAATTTTTAGAATAAAATTTCAAATTTGTATTAATAAATTTTCAAGGAAACAAATAGAAAATTGGAACGGAAATAATTCTTATACGGAATTTAAGGTGATTTTAAATGCTTTTATTTATTGATTTATTGAAGAAATTAAATCTTATTTTTTTAAAAAAAAAATCTGCCATATTTTGGAGCGAATAATCTTTCACAATTACATATTTTTTTGAAAAAAAAAAACTTACTTTCTATACACGATTATATTTCTACATAAATCTATATTAACATGCAACGTAAATCAATGGGAGGGGGACTTCATATATACTTATTTCAAGATTCAAATAAATATTTATGCACATTTATATACGTAAAGTAAATTAAAAGCTCTAAATAACTCTTTTTGTTTCCAGTTAATTCGTGAAATCAGTTTGATTAGTTAATATCTACTTAATTCGCTAAGCCATTTGATTATGGACAAGAGCATCGTATCGTTTGCGTGGTATGAACAAACGGACAATTTCTTGTTCTATATATCTTATGATAAACTTATGTATCTTCTTATACACACACATCACATTTTTTGAATCGACAATAATTTAAGCAGATAACAGAAGCTGCCACATTTTCTTACAAGCTACTTAGAATAACACATAATATAGCACCACATAAAGCTACAATAACAAGTAAATACAAAATAATTAAAACAATTTTAATATAAATATTATTAGTCACTGACGAATAGAGATTTCCACCATAAATTAACTGTAAATATTTTTCACCAAAATAAAGGAACTAATGTGACTTAGAACTGCTAGTTCAACATACAAGGTCACACAGTAGGTAGTCACATTTACCATCAATAATTTGTGTATAACTTAAGAATAAATAATCTCCATTTTTTGTGTATGCACATTTTGGCTCTCATCAACTATTTACTATATACTATGATAGTTTACCTATAAGTCATTGCTGGTAGCAATAAACATTTATATATTTCCCAATCAATGTGGTAAACCAAGGTGATGAGTTGCTCTTTCTCAATCTGTTTTAAGTTGTTGAAACATATAGTAAACACATAGTTCTGTTGAACAAATGTTCTATTCCACATTCTCTCTTTACATGTATTCTCACTCACTGATAAGCTTTCTGTCGGAAGATGGCTGTTATTTCTTCTACTGTTTTGTTCTTGGTTTCCGGTACACATTTGTATGTGAATAACCAAAACAGAGCCAACAGAATCGTAAACAGGAAAAACGTATACACACCTAAAACATTCTGGGAGGGAAATAGAAAAATTATTTTCGATAAAATGCAAATGAACGTTATGTAAGATGATCTACTACATAGTATGACAAGTATTTAGTGGTCTCATTCGAAAAAAGTGAAGTAGCTTTGGTTTATTTAATGTAATTGGCGCTGTTATTCTGAATCATACAAATAATAATATAAATGACTAACAGAATATTTAATTTTTTATTGCATGATTTTTATAGATGTAGAAAACTACATTCAGGAAAGGACTAAGAGAATAAGCTAAAAAAACCCTCTTACATTATTACATTTTTTCTAATTTTCGTTGAAAATCTACCTTTTCAAATTTTAACACGTTTGTTCTTCTCTATTCATTTCTAAAAGACGGAAAAATTAAAATAAATCGCTTATCACACACTTTTTTTACATAGTTTTTGGCACTCTACTGAGGGCGCAACTAACCTAACGGAACAGGCACTCGTAAGAAGTCTTCTGTCCCTTATACTTCGTCTCGTGAGATCCATACCTGTTTGCTGCTTAATCAATGCACCTCAATCCATTCTCATTGAGAATAAAAAAAAAAAATGGCGTTTAGCATCTTGTTGGTGAAATAAGTCTATGTATAAACGCAAATTGTCGATTAACAATGATATTATGAAAGCATGTCTTAAAAATCAAAATTGTTCACTGTTTGTACGTTGACAATAATGCAAATGCTTTCATCCCGATAGCCTTTTTACCACAGCTACAGACAAGTAAAGGGAGAAGCAGACATAAAAAAAAGTTTCAGGTAATCTGGATTGATCTTGAGAGCAATGAAGCATTTGCTAATTTTTTCTAAAAATTTTATTCTGTTAATGTACTTATTTATATTATTCCCGTAAGAAAAAGGTTTTTATTTAAAAACAGCTTTGACAGTAAGAAGTTCGAGTTTAATAAAAATATAATCTACAATTAATAAATATTTCCTTTTATATTTTCATATTATTAAATAATATAAATTTATGAATTACATTAGAAAAATTGAGTTATGCTGAATAAGTGATAACTTTTGTATAATATTGTGTGTTAGTGATTGAGTATTGTGTAATATTTTAACGAAACTTAGCATCCTAGATTGTATTATGAAATTTATAGTAATGAAGAATTCTCGAAAATAAGTTCCATGTGCTGTAGGTATCTCTTATTCTCTATTATTATAAATGGTTTACTTTTTTGAAAAATTTAATCAATTTTTGTTAAAAAATTTTCTTCAATTTTCCGAAAACATTTTAAAGGTCAAAAATACATATTAATGTTGAATAGAATATTTTTAGAGACAAAATAATGTGTTAATGAAAGAAAAATGTGTCTTATATTTACAACTATGACTGAGCATCAACATTTTTTTAATAATGCAATTTTTTTACAACTTTTAATTGAACCACACACAACTGTGCTATTTTTCGATGCTAATTCTGCTAGCTTTTGATGCTGAAATCTTAACAAAAAATCTGTCATAAGTAAGAAAATAGTTTCCTTTTAAATTACCATGTAAATAACAAATGTGTTTGATTTTTAATTTCAATCACAAATTTAATTAGATATTTCTTTTAAACTGAAAATATCTCAAGAATATGCAAGTTAATTAAATTTCTGTTGGTACACTTTTAACGACGAAAAAAAGAAAACCTTTTACTTCTTTTTATATTCAATGTTTGAGTGAAAAACAATATGAACTTAAGTAAATTCAGAAAATATACTCTCATTTACCTGAAGAGGCAAAAATCACTCAAACAATGTAATCAAATAATACAAACTGCAAAAAATTTTGATGAACATTTTGCATTTTGATTAAAAGCATTAATGTAGACTAAATAAGGAAATTTTTATTGAATATGTCAGGAAAGAAAAATGTTTAAATTGAGAAAGAGTTTTTTAACATACGGTTATTTCAAAATTAATACTCTAAAGTACTTTTGACTGTTATTTAGAAAGAATAGTTTCTGGGTAAAGAAAAATTTTTTTAGTCTCATAAGGAGCAAAATCTTTTGTCAAGTCAGTTAAGAGCATAAGAAAGAAAGAAACAATCAATTATAAAGAATGCAACAGAGCATCTTTGGTCATTTAATCATTTTGAAATTTTGATATGAGTAGCTCATGCAGTATTTATTTTAAATGAATATTTTGTTTTCAATATAAGTAAATATAACACACTGGTTTCCTAAAATTAAGTAAAAATTGCTGAGGTTTGATCATTAATATATGTATAAGCAAACTACTCTGATCTAATCCAGGGGCATTTTTGAAGGATTCGCATTTTTCTAATATCTCTAGTTGTCTTTCAATGCCTCTTCTATGTTTCTCTTAACTATTTTTGTCATTTTTTTTATATATTTTACTTAAACGTTTAGTTTATATACGTGCAAAGAAGAAATGCAAGACAATTGGTTATTAAAGAAATGTTTGGTAATGTGTCTTAGCTAAAAGCCTTCGTAAGTACATAGCATTAATAACTGGATTAATGGTGCATTTCTAGAAAATCCAATGCATTTTCTCAGTACGATTTTTTAGATTTAATTTTTAATATAGCTTTGAAGCAATTGTTCTGTTGTTATATTCTAATCTTTAGTTATATATTTAAAAAATTTTTGAAAGACTTACCTGGACCAATAGCAAACATCACCACGAATGTAATTACACATATAATACTGACATAAGACAGCCAAGGTGCACTTTTCTAAAAAAAAAATGAATAAAGTCTACTTAGAATGATACTTCTAAATTCATCGTTACGTACAAAGATAATTTTATGGATTCAAAAAGGAGCAGTTTTGTAAAATATCAAATATGCTGAGCTATATATAATTGTATATGATGCTTACTTTGAACACAAAATCAGATATTAATTACAGATTATTCATGTTTTATTTGTTTGTTTTTTTATTTTATTTATTTCAAACATGATGAATAATGATAAGCCCTTAAGGTGAAATAAATTAATTAGAGGGAAATGCAACTTAAACATCACAAAATACGTCATCTCCATTCTCCTCTCGTTACGCAAAATATCTTTAAACGTTAAGAGAGAGAGATTTTTGAAAATAATTCAACATCCCAATCTCTTTGTACAAATGAATATTAGTACGAATAAACTTGGATGATAAGGTAATGAACTCTTCTTAATGTTGTGTCAGATCTATTGAAATGTTTTGTTATTCATAGTAACAAAACTTCAATACGTTAAAAAAATTTTTTTAAAAAAAGTCACAGTTGGAAAATTTATTGTAATAAAATAATTGTGGAAAGCAAAAATGTTTCTGCTGGACAACCTATTATTTTATTGTGTTAAGTTGTATTTAAGATCTACTTGAATTTTAATTAAATAATATTGAATGTAGCAAAATTTGGTACTTTCCGGTACATATACTAGAAATAGAAGTAAGTCATACCAAGCTTTAAACTGCTCATTTATTGAGAGAACGTCAGGGTTTCAAAGACTTCAAACAATTTTGTACACTTTTTTCCATTTTAATTTTACATAGCAACACTTATGGATTTGTGAAACCAACATATTTTAATTGAAAAAAAAAAAAAAATTTATCCCATCTTTGAACATATAGAATGCTTACCTGACAAGCTAAACAGATGGTCAGAAGAATAGTCATGGTCATCATTCCACCAAGACCGCACAGGTGAAGCGTTCGGCGTCCGGCCTGCTCCACCAGAAACAGGGACACAATGGTCATCACTACATTAATGCTGCCCATTCCCAAGGTAGCATTCAAAGCATCTGCATCACTTAAACCAGCACTTAGAAAAATATCAGTCGAAAAGAAGATAGCCTATGAATAGAAACAGCAGATTCATTTTTAATATAAATCATGCCATATAAATAACATTCAGAAGTTCTTCAACTACTTTTAAATTCCAGATTTTCTTTGAAATACAGTAAAATGTGCTAATTTATTGAAAACTATAGTTGAGAGAGATATAAATATATGATCTTATTAAAAGTGTTTTGCGCATTTCTATCGATCTAGACACAGTGGACACATAAAAATGCCAAAGAGTTGTGGCGTAAACCAAACATTAAACTAAAGTATCTAAAATATCAGAAACTCTCTTCGATAAGATATCTTGATTAAGAATAATAGTTGGAAGAAATACAGTTTATGGAGTGCTTTTCCTAAACTTTAGGAAATACCTTCTCATTATAATTATTTAATTTAATTTAATTGTTGAGTTACTTAATTGATAAAACATTTGAAAAAATTAAATTAAAACTATTGATAGAGTGACAAGTATTCCGAGTAGATCGGAAGTGAAGCGTGAAAGAAGGAAGACAAACAGAGAATGAGGGGAGAGGTCACGACGTGGTGGTAGGGCTGGTAGATTTTCCATGCGAAACTGAATTATAATTGTAAAATATGTGGGGAAACTTGTTAAAGACTAAGGTCAATAATTTGGCATTATGCATAATGTTTTGTACCTAATTTTATTTGTTATGAGTCGGAAATAAATATAATTAAGAGATCACGTATGTGAATACTTCCTTGGTCATAGGACATGATAATTGCATACATAACATCGGAATTTTTAAATCATTTCACCCAAAAATTTATCTATTCAACACATATTCATATGGCATACGGAATGAACATTTGGCTTTCTTTAAAAAAATAACGGAGAAAAAATATCGTTTAATAGATTTTATTTCAAATTTTAATTGCATAACAGCTATTGAGTCCATAACGTTGCGGTCTATGCTTGTAACACAGTTTATTATTCGCCAATTTTTTTTTTCAGAGATCCTTTTGTTAATAAAGATTTATATGTTCCCATTTAAACATTATACTAAAATACTTTTGCAAAATTTTTGTTTAGTTTCATGTTAAATATTTAAAGAAACATTTCTCAATTATGAAGCATTTCACAATTCTTTACAGCTTCATTAAAAATATCAGTGTGTGTAATTCTATTGTATAAACTACAAATTTTTAAAATTTATCAAAGCTTTAAAATTTTTTCATTAATTAAGGAACTGCAGGTTTCGTCTCTCTTAGGTTCAGATTTATATATTTGACATATATCATCTAAAATTACTCAAAATATTATTGAAAAATTGGTCCTCATTAAATTTTTCTTTTATCTTTCCATTTACATCGTTATATTTTTCAATTCATCTGAGCGAAGAACGGATTTACCAGCTATTAATTAATCAAATGAAAATTACTGTTGTATATTAAATATTTTTTATAAAGCGTATGTACAATTAAATACGGATTCAATTCATGTTTTGGAAAGCCTGTTTTTGAATTTGAAGGATAAATTAAAGTAGAATGATGAAATTCAATTTTCAAGATGAACAAGAATTATGGAGGAAATGTTTGACTATATTAGTTTTACATATGTCAGCATTTCACTTCTCTTAATTTATTCTGTTGGCTCAAAAAATTGACTTTCCAAAGCATGTTTAAATTTTCATATTCATCTGTGTTCGTTTTCAAGCATCACATTATGTGGATTTTGCTTCTGTCAGCTTCGGCACATTTTAATTGCGTCAGCGTGACAAGTGCATTTTTTATAGGAAACGCAAGGTAAAAAAGAAATTAGACAAAAACACTTGGAAAAAAATACCAAGTGTAAAAACTGATTACAATAAAAAAAAAAATGTCACCAAGTGTAAAAACTTATTACATGCTCTACAATTTTAAAAAAAAATTATTTTCTGAAAAAATGTGCAATGGTCTGACCTCAATGTCATCCTATTTTAAAATTGATCTAAAAAGATTTTAAATAAAAATTTAGCTGAAGACAGTTTTGCTCCATTCTAATAAAAAGAATTTAAATAACAATGTATCCATCGCCTCTATCTTACCTGTATCGATTTAAGAATTCTTTAAAATTAGCCTGATTAGATTCCTACTTAAGTATTTAAGAACTCCGAATGTCAAATAATCCAATTTTCTCGAAACAACATAAGAAGTTCTTATTATGTTCACTTTACTGTGAGATAACATAATTATTTTTAGAATGTAATAATATAGTATCATTGTATGACTTTTTTCTTGTTGCATTTGCGTTATTTTATCATAGTTTTACAAAGCAGAGGAATATGAGACAGTGTAACGTTATTCATGTTAATCTTCGCAATAAACATTGTAAAGATAACTTCATTGCTTGAAAAAAATGTGTAGCGACTCTTTATGGAATTATTAGTTTGAAACATGTAAGGATTTCAAAATAATTCAAAGAATTTACAAAAAATTCAGAGCCGGAAAAAAGAATTTCATTGTTGGATTTTACAGTTGTTAGAATTTGGAGATAGAAAGTTTTAATATATTAGAATACACGGAAGAAAAAAAAACAACATGTGAAATAAAATATATAAAGAGTATAAGTGTTTTTAGATAGTTTCTTTGATTTTTAATGCCAGTATTACAAAACCTCTACTCACAGCGTTTATACCAGATAGTTGCTGAGATAACATCACCATGACTGAAATGAACAAGGGAGTACGTAAGACAGGATTATGCCACATTTCGTGTAGAGTAACCTGGAATTGAATTAAATACATTATAGAAAGAGTTTTGTTTGTTAATCGTATCGAAATCTGTATACAGTATTGAGATAAGCAATCAAAAAAACCGGCGAATATTACCTTTGGTACAAGTTTCATGGCTTCATATTCAGCTCGCATTTCGTCCATTTCGTCATGAACTTCTATAGTACCCCGAAGCCAAGTTAAAGCTTAAAAAATAACAATAAGTAATTAAGCATTACTAATATTATAATAAAAAGAGTTTTTAAGCTTTTACATTTTACGTTAATGTAAAAGCTTAAAAACTTTAAAAGCTTTAAATTTTTTCCGCTGCTCTTGCTCATTTTATCAGTAGAATTTGGCTACATGCTTTTATTTGAATAGTAATAATGATAATATTTTACGTTTTCTTTAAATGTTTAAAAATTTTGATAATCTATTTACTTTTCGATTGACACAAGGAACATTATCTGTTGAAAATATAATTTATGGTGCATCAATATAAATATTTATGACACTCTTCTGATTTTGGCAGACATCTCATCTAGACGGAAAGAAATTCTTTGATACAAAGTTAAATGCAATAGAATCCAGAAATGTAAGATATCAATATGATTTAATTAAAACCGAAAGATTTGAATTTTTGAAAAATATTAAGATTAATAAGCATATTACAAACATTCTTCCACAAGAAGACAAAACTCTAATTTTTTTATTATGTATAAGAGAAATTAAAAAGCAAAAAAATGCAAGTAATATAAACTGGAGGAAAATTAAACCCCAACTCCAAAAAAGAATTGTGCTAGATCATTACTGTCTAATCCAAAAGAACTTTGAAGCAACTCACTTTGCCACTTTGAAAACGCATTTTATTCCGGCGGTCCGCATTATATATATATATATATATATACTGGTGTTCAAAATTAAGAGAATTTGCATATTCTGTAGAATTTCGTGAAAAGATTGAACGAAATGTAAAAATACTGTTTCGAAACAAAATGCAAATCTTTTATGTCGAATACGTAAGCGTATACGTGTATAGGGGCGGAACTAGTTGAGCTCGCGTGTCAAAATCCGCATTTCGTTCGATAGCGAATTTCGTCGAATATCTTGGAGGGTTTTTTTTTTTTTTTTTTTT
>BMAW01081776.1:157988-176091 GCA_019974015.1 Nephila pilipes | reverse complement strand
GGTTTTTTTTTTTTTTTTTTTTTTTTTTTTGGAGTTTTATATTAAAATTCAAACAGTAAAACTAAGTAACGACCAACGTTTAGATGATGGAATGAGGTGGTGAATTGTGTGTAGGCTAGAAGCAGGCCAGTCTCAAATCCAGATTTGCAGAGAATTCGATTTAACGCCCAGCGTCGTGTCAAACTTATGGAAACAGTGTAAGGATACCGGATCCATCGAGAGAAAGCCTGGATAAGATCGTCCAAGAGCCATGACGGTCAGAGAAGATTTCCATTTGTCCATTACAGCAAGGCGTAACAGGGATGCTTCTCAGGTCTTTCATGAGTTGTATTCAGTCACAATAACCCGAGTTACAAGGGTGATTGTTTTCAGAAGACTTCATGAGAGAGGGCTGTTTGTAAGAAGACCTGTTGTTCGCATCCCATTCAGTTTTGCGAACAGGAGAGTCGGCTTAAAATAGTGCAGAGATCATAGAGAGTGAAGCATGGATCGATGGGCGACCATTCTCTTCACTGATGAATTCCAGTTCAGCTTAACCAGTGATTCTCGCCGTACTTTCATATGGAGAGATCCAAGGACCCGCTACCTGCCCTCTAATGTCCGAGATTACGTGTCCCTCTAATGTGTCGACCATTACGGCAGCGGAGGCTTGATGGTCTGGGCAGGCATCATGTTGGATAGCCGCACACACCTCCATGTCTTTGAAAGAAGCACTGCGACTCTTGAGATGTATAGGGAAGAGATATTGGATCCCTATATCCCTCTTTTAAGGGGTCTAATTGGTTCTTATTTCCTTTTAATGGATGACAACGTGAGGTCACATAGAGCTCAGCTGGGGGACGAGTTTCTGAAAGTGAAGATATTCGCCGGATGGATTGGTCAACCGGATCTCCAGACTTCAATCCTATAGAGCATGCCTGGGACGCTTTGAAGAGGGCAATTGCAATTTGCAACCCTCCCTCCGAGAACCACCCAAGACCTGAAAACAGCGTTGCTGAACGAGGGGGACTGATTGCCACAGGAACTCATAAACTCCCTTATTTCCAGTATAAAATCACGTTTCGAGGCCTATATATCTGTAAGAGGAAACTATACCCCCTATTAACCCATTTTTTTTTGTTTTATTCTGCAATTGCTCTTTCATACCTTGCGATTCCGATGAGTGTTACTCACATAATGCGTGTGTATTATAACTGTGGAATGGTTTTTATTATTATTATTATATCAACGCTATGTATACACCAAATGTCATTAAAATCTGTCCAGTAGTTCTAGAGATAATCGACCAAATCGGAAAATTTTCTTAATTTTGAACACCAGTATATATATATATATATATATATATATATATATGTGTGTGTGTGTGTGTGTGTGTGTGTGTGTGTGTGTGTGTGATGAATTCGATTTATCACCATTTTTTTCTGTTTAATTTTTGCTCTTTTAACACCATTTCAAATTCTCAAGTTAATCCCTACTATTTTAGCCTATCTAGTCGCTGCAAGCGACTAATCCTTCTAACTCCTTTAGAGAAATCAAGAACATTCAGCAATAAATTAAGGGAAATTATATTTTATTGAATTAAATGTATTTGTGCGCAATATGATTTAAAAATATGTCTCGCTGTTGGAACACGATGCTGGGGCTGAATTATTAGCGATCAAAAGACACTGATCTGTCAGTCTATTTGGAACCATACACTTCTGGGTCAAATATATTAGGCTTGCTGCAGACAAACTGACTGCTGCTAATTTGAATGATCTGCGCGTCACATTTTCTCTCCAAATATAGTAATGCACACCTGCGCTCTTCAGTATATTTACTAATAAGGTATAAATTTTGTATCGCCCACTCACGAAAGACGTACCCCGCGTTTTTTGAAAGAAGCTCATCTTTTTTAATTGTTTCTAAACAAAAAATATAGCAGAAAAATTGTAACAATGGTTGAATCCATGTACTGATATATTCCTATAGAAATGAGATATGATAAGAACAATTCATGATGAAATGTTCTTTGGTACTTTTATGTACAACAAAAGTTCGAAATTTTGTACAGACGACTAGCTCCGCGGGCCACAGGCTGATACCTGGTGGACCGCGAGTCGATCAAGCTTGTTCTAGATAAACAAAACTCAGTAGGCGCGTTTACACTTTTGAAGGATGACATCTCTTCGAATTTCGATTCAGTTCAATAAGGATGGCCTAATAGCGCCACTATGAACCTGCAAATCCCGTTTGCTTTAAGCACAAGATGTACACTTCGCGAGCGTTATTTATGTTCCAGATTGTATTATGAGTTAGAATTGAGTCATGAAAGCCTTTAAGCAGACGAATCAATTGTGAAAATCTTTTGTAAAACAGCAAGAAATCTGTTGTGTTCTCAGAAGAGAGTCCTTCATGTCTGGGTGCCAATGATAGTCATATCTTGGTTAGAAGGAGGCCAGGTGAGTGCTTGGAATCAAGCTGCCTACGGCGTGGACACATTGAATCTACTCCAGGAGTTATGATATGGTTACCAATTTCCTATGACGGCAGAAAAACTCTTTCGTTATCCCAAATATCATGACAGCAAATTTGTATGTCAGATTAATGATTGTAACCAGTTGTGCTACCATACTTCATCTTTATTCCAAGGGGCATTATCCAACAGGATAACGTTAGTCCCCATACCACTACTGTTATCCAGAGAGTATCTAGTGCTCTACAGAGTGTCAAAATGTTGCCTTGACCCTCGAGATCACTAGATCGTTCTTCCGCGGAACACGTATGGGATATTATCTGATGACAAATCGAGTGCCAGCCACAACCAGCTCGGATTGTTGCTGATTTGACTGACTAAATGCAACAGGCATGGAATTCCATTCCACAAAATAGCGTATGGCACCTGTATCACTCCATGTATGCACTTACGCAAACTTGCATTCATAATTGTGGCGACTAAAGTGGCAATCATCATTTCACAATTGAAATTAACGTACCATCATTTCACAATCTAAATTAACGTACCATCATTTCACAATCTAAATTAACGTACCATCATTTCACAATTGATATGGCTCTTTTCGCGCATACTTTAACCTGTGACCTAGAAGCTTAAATCAAATACACATGGTAACTATTCAAATACTTTAACCAAATTTCTTTCCTCTAAACTAATTTCTTCTTGATGTTGGGGTTTTATTTTCCACCAGTGTTTAACGCAATCACACTGTTCTTATTTAAAACGAGAAAGGTAAAAAAAATAATTTTGGTATTTTTATTTATGTATGTAATTTCAAAATAGTGATGTAGATAAAAGTCATTGTTCCGTTAAAAAAAATTTCATCGATCTCTAACATCATTACTTAAGTTAAAATTAAAAATAATGTTCTTCAGCAATTCGTAGACAGTTTTCGTGGAATAAAAGCATGGATGACTGGTTCATTGATTCAAAAAACCGCCCCAATCGATTTCTTTTCACCTATATGTGCATAGTCGTTGCAGACATTTTGCAAGTAGAAAACAATTTTTCGCTTAATTTAAATATCTATAAAAGAATTCATATATTTACCTTTTTGTGCTGAAACATCTCTTCCTTGAGTGATAAGAATATACTTGGGTGATTCCGGACAAAATGGCAATGTGACTAACATGAATATAGATGGGACCAAAGTCATTGCTATAAAGATAAGAAGAAAAAAAATGTTTTTATTTCATTAGCAATTTAATTATCTTTCGAAAATCATCTGTATATAAGTTGTATCGATATTTACTTTTTTATTTTTAAAAATCTATATTTATCATAACACACAATACTTATTGTTGGAAATAGTGATAAATTTCATGCGGTCAAAAGTGTGAAATATTTTAATAATATTGATATACTGGTAAATATATTTTTTTTCTTTTAAATAATATTTATTTCCTTAAATCGCTTTTATTCAAGATATTTTTTGTGGTGAATGTTTTTGATTAATCAAAAAGTTAGTTGATTAAAATTGGGATTAAAGAAAGAACTACTTTCTGTTTTGCCACTATTACTAATCTCTTTTTCTTCGTTAATGACATTGAATTGTTTTACAACCAGCTATGTCCAATTTTGAAAAGATAAGTTTTTATTTTATTTAATTCTAAAAATATATCCATCAATTAATTTGTAACTAACCATTTGAACTTATAAGTAGAATCTTCAGGCATTAAAATTATTTCAAAGCCTAAAAAAAACAAAAAACAAAAAAACGTATGCATATACTTAGGAAGAGAAAGAAATTTTGGAAAAAAATTCCTCTTTAAATGGTATTTGAATAAGAAGTAGATCGACTCCCAGGAAAAGAAATTCGTAATGGTTTATTTAGCCATCCAAGGGGCTATTGTTCTAGTTGGATCAATTTTGGCGTACCAGATCGCTTTTTAATTTTGTATCGTCAGCTTCAATTTTAATAGCATTTAGCTTAAATATATTCAATTTAATAAGTAATCGTTTCCTTTAATTTTAATACCAGAAAAGTTTACTATTGCCCATTTCTCGATAGTTCATCGTTTACTTTAATTCTTACGTTTAACTGAGTAATTTAACAATAATTATAAAAATAAAAAAAAGGGCATCTTGGGTGGCTATATCTTCTCTTTGCGAAACTTCGCATAGGACTTTTTATTCCGATTTCTTTTGCTTTTCTCTAATATTGGGAGTTTTTTTTTATTTTTACTTTTACTATTTTTAGCCACCCTAGGGGCTATTGTTTTAGTTGGATCACTTTTGGCGTACTAGATAACTTTTCAATTTTTTATCGTTTGCTTCAATTTTAATTATATTTAGCTTAAATATATTTAATTTAATAAGTTATCGTTTGCTTTAATTTTAATTACATGATGCTGATATAATATTCAATTTAATAATTTATCTTTAACTTTAATTTTAATTACATGTAGCTTAAATATATTCAAACTATTAATTTATCGTTTCCTTTAATATCGGAAAAGTGTACTGTTGACCATTTCTCGATATTTCATCGTTTACTTTAATTTTTATATTTAATTGAGTAATTTAATATATATATATATATATATTTAAAGTTACGATGGAAAATTTTTACTGTGAAGTATGAGTTTTATTTCATTATCATTGTGTACTAGAATCCCTGAAATAAGATAGCTTTTCAAGGATACGTATTAAAAAACAGACGCAAATTAAAATTCTAACTTCAATTGTTAAGAATTCCTTCTTGCGAGAGAGAGAACCTTAGCAGTTGTACTTACTTAACTATTATAACTATCATTATTGAGAAAGTGAGTTTCTAAGAAATGTTCTTAAATATATAATCAATAATTTTCTTCCTGATTGGTTTGCTTGTGTGTTTGACATTACCGGTGTTGGGGCAGCTGAATGGGATGCCAAAAGGTTTATCCGATATTTACGATATTCACGCAGCATTGGAATACAGAGTTATCCTTGTAATTTTTTTTACTATTTTGATTTAGTAAATCATGGACTTTAATGATCATGATAAAGAGAAAAAAAACGAAGACACGGAAACTTTTCATTATTATAAGTTAGATTACATTCAAAATTAAATAAACTGAAATATTTAAATAGCTAGTATAATTACAATTTTTGAAATTTGTTTTTTACCCCTCCGTTTATGAAATCGTACACGAAAAATATCAGAAAGTTACAATGAATTTGAGAAGTAACCAAAGCTAATTTTTAAAATTCGCGTAAAATATATGCCATTTTGAAGAAATTTTTGAAATTGTTTACAAAGACATCTCATTAAACAATTTAATTACAAAATTTGTATTTTGCTTGGATCAGTTAGGAGGAAATAAAATATTTAAGGAAAAAAAACTCTCATAATTTACGTATAGTTTACGACTCTTACAACTCGAGTTATCATGAAACGACAAAATAATTGTAAAATGATAGAAAAACTGGATAAATAGTGTGAAAACACTAAAAGTATTTTAATAAATATTAAGTATATTGTTTTGGGGTTTTCCATTATTAAAAATTTTGTTTTATACTTCAGTTTCAACAAGTTCCGTTCTTAATATTTGATTCACAGAAATAATGCATGAATATGGCTTAAACCTTTTCCTAAGCATTTGTCCACAAATTTGAAAAAAAAAAAAAAAAAAAAAAAAAGAGAACAGTTCGAATTTAAAAAAAAAAAAAACCCATCAGAATCATATATTTGTAGCAGTGTCATAAAATGCCCATTTCACTGGGAATAAGCTATGCAATTTCTTTAAATTATACCAGTATAACTGTCAAAAGTTCTATTTTTTTCATTGAAGATATTCTTGACATTTTACATCGCAATCGTTACAAGTGAGTGCGTTTCAAATGTTTTTCAGCGTATAACTCATGATAAGAAGGAATATAATTTGAATTTAAAAGATATCAATACTCATGTATCGCGCCTTCGTAATAGTAAAATGAATGCCTTTTTCACTGGTAGTGAGAGATGTGATTTTTTCAATTTTATCATTCAGAAGATTTAGCTTTAGTTCCTGATTGAAATTGATGAGCATGTTTCCCAATTGAAAATCAAGGTTGTCTAGATTTTCTAACAATGACTTCTCGCTTCTGAATTTGGAGGAGATTCAAATAGAAGTACTTTAACTCCACCTTTGAGCTGTCTTTTCTATGAAAGGTCCACCTCTACGATATCAGTGCTTGGCATTTATTTCTGATGACATTTAGCTGGTTATAGATACTGCAGATAATTAATGCTGTACTGTTTAAAGTAGCTCATCCCTTTTTTTTTCTTAAATCCAGTTACGTAAGCTGTGACTTAAACAGTGATATGTATCTAAGTGATGCATAGACCACTTTTAAAATCTATTTTAATTAATTTAAATCTACTTCTTAAAATTGAATTTTCATTTCAAGCTTCACACTTTCTTAAAATTTAATACTCTTGGCATTTTAAATTTTAATACATGATTAGAAATTCAGTTATTGCTGAGGAATTAAATGAGTATAAAGAAACCATCGTGTCTTTCTGAAGCCTGGTCAAAGTCGTTTTGTCTAAGCAGTTAATTGAAAGAAGCTAATCTTACCCTTTTTGATGATACAATTAACCATTTAAGATATGTACACCTTTTACGTCACTTCAGCTAACAAATCAATTCAGAGTAATGCATTAATATCACAGAGGGATAGCCTATAACGAACCGTTGGAGACGAAAACCACTAGTAACGCATCCCACTCTCTGAACGTACTCATCTTTAGACGATAATTTTGTGACTTCGTTAAATTTAGTATAGCACACCCTATCATTTTTATCCGATATGTCATTGGTATGGTTCAGTATCGAGCAGTCTTCTACGTATTTGAGGAAATAATATCTCCTGATACAAAAAAAAAAAAAAAGTATTTTCATTTTGATTTAAAAGTCATTATTTCAAGATGTCATGAAATCATGCAAATGATTAAATAATGGTTTCATTTATATAATAAAACTGTTTAAATTGAAATATTTCTTGGAAATGGTAATGATGAATTTTAGAAAACAAAATGATGGAAATTATAGCATTTAAAAACTTAATATTTTAAAATCGCGAATCTAGTTATCAGCGTACACGAAGATCAAATCAGATTTGAGAAATTCTGTATTATGCAATTATATATTTTCTAAAATTGGAATCCCACAACGGAGATTTCACTCCAAATTTTTAACTACCGTAATTGCTCCACTCGTGCTATATGTCTATGTTTTTAGTTTTACTCCATTTTAACAACCTAAAAAGTTTCATTAATGATTGAAAATAGATCTAATTACTTTAGTCTTGATTATAACTTACAATGAAGTAAAAAGTGTGCTTTTACTTATATCTGGATACTGTACATTCTAAAGATCCTAATAAAACTGTTACCCCAATTATGAATTTATTATTTAAAACATCCTTCTACGAATAAAATAAGGTAACAATAAGTTTAACGATATTTCTTAGGGAATGAAGATCTCCCTCTGCTCACTTTTGAATATCACCAGATGCAAAGAAAGATATTCCAGAGAAAAAGTTCAGTAATTCATCATGAATCTTATATTTATCTTTTCTTTATCAAATATGGATTTAATGTTTTTCAAATGGTAGCTAAGAAACATGAAATACAAAATAACAGATCAAAACAAAATAGTTACATAAGTTATATAGCCTGATAAACTAATGCTTGTATTAATCAAATATCACTCAAGTTATAGCTCTTTGGGTGAAGTTTCACTCTAGTTATAAGTAAGTCTTTTCTCTTTCTTTTTAACTGTCATTTTAGGTTTGTTTGATAAATTGACACAACATAAAAATATAATGGATGTTGAATTTAAAACGTAATTGGTACACATAAAAAGTTGTTCGTTTAACTTTTATCAAAACTCAGTCGCATGTCAAAAAGAAAATAAACTCAATTGGAAAGAAAAATGTAAATATCGTTAACGTTAAAAAAGCCAATAATTCTGATCTATACTCCTTGTAGTACTTAAAATGAAACTAGAGTATATTTAAGATTATCTAATTTATAATTAACCCAAAGGAATTTT
Organism: Nephila pilipes; assembly: GCA_019974015.1. Classification (NCBI taxonomy): domain Eukaryota; kingdom Metazoa; phylum Arthropoda; class Arachnida; order Araneae; family Nephilidae; genus Nephila; species Nephila pilipes. Next base: position 167,574 of record BMAW01081776.1, on the reverse strand, counting down.
GGATTTAATTGCAAGGACATCAATAGAACCTTAAATCACAGAAAGAAGTCCACAGATCAGGATTCATAAATCCGATATCATCCAAGAACAGGCCTGCCCAACCCAAAAGAACACGAGCTGCGCTTTAGAAACGTATTTTATTCCAGCGGGCCGCATTATATATATATATATATATATATCTGTGTGTGTGCATGCGTGCCTGTGTATATGTGTGATAAATTCGATTTATCACCTTCTATTTAATTTTAGCTCTTTTAATACTATTTTAAATTTTCAAATTAAAAACCACTACTATTTTAACCTATTGAGTCGCAGGAAGCGACTAATCCTCCAAAGACCCATTAGGGAAATCATGAAAATTCTGCAATAATTAAGGGAAATCATATATCATTGAATTAAATATATTTGCATGAAATATGGTCAAAAAACCTGTCCTGCAGTTACAACGCCAAGATGGCGCTAAATTATTGGCCATAAAAAGACACCGAGCAGTCAGCCTGTATGGAACTATACGCTTTTCGGTAAAACGTATTAGGCTTGGTGCTGATTGGTTAGCTGCTGCTATTTTGCTTGATCCACGCGTCGCATTCCTTCCCCATGTTTAGAAATGTGCACACGCGCTGTTCAGTAAGTTTGATGGATAGGTATATATAGGGTATCATCCACTCACACAAGATGGCCCACGTGCTTTATAAAATGAGATCAACTTTTTTATTGTTTCTGAACAAGAATATAGAAGAAAAAATATGACAATAGCCAATGTACTGATATATTCCCATAGTAATGGGATATGATGCGAATGACTCATGGCGGAAAGTTCTTTGGTACTTTTGTGTATGATGAAAGTTTTTTTTTTTCTTATGACCCAGCTCTGTGGGCCATAGATTGAAACCGAGAAGGTCCCATGCGACCCCCGAGCAGGCCTAGCCAACCTGCGGACCGCGAGCCACAGGTGGCTAGGTCTGTCTTAGAACTTCTGAAAAAAATAGATGAATATTCTAATATATTTATAGTAATTTTCATAAATATATATATGTATATATTGTAACTAGATGCATAGCACATTATTTATTTCAATGCTTAGGTGTGTTTATTCGGGACACAAGATATCAGAAATGTAAGGATTTTTATTTCTTTACTTAAGATTTTTTTATTTCAAAATTCAATTCTTATGTGTAAACTCTGAATTCAAGAAAAATATATCTAATGTTCTGATTATGATTTACTGTGCTGATTCCATCTTTTATAAATCGAGTCCAATTCATCTTACAGTAAAAAATGATACTTTTATGCAGAAATGAAATTCTTCAAAAAAAGTAATGACAAATGTGAAAAGCATCTAACATCTAAAAGTACCATTTTATTTCGCTATTTAAATCAATCTTAATCGTTAACTTAATTTATTTTTTTAGTTTACATTTTAGAAAAGAGTAAAAAAAAAATGGAATAGGTGTGAATGTTATGAACTATTACATAATTTATTTATTTCTCTTCTAGTTTATGAATCAGACAGAAAAACCAAAAAAGAAGTCCTACGGTTAACTTTTTAAATAATTTGAAAAATGTCATTAGTAAAAAAAATATATGTGATTTTAACAGCAAAAAGAAGCCTGATTACGAGTTCTGGAAGCGAATTTTTTTCTAAGAAAATTTTTTATTTACTAGAAACTTATTCGTTAGGTTAAAAAAATTATTTACCGAAGAGAAATGGCCATCTGTCTTCTGTGCCTAGAATCTGAGGCAATCCTAAGACTTGAGAGACTAAAATCGATATGGTAATCACAAGCTGATATATCGTTCCAACTGCACCTCGAAGGTGGAGAGGAGAAATTTCTGCCAAATACATAGGTGCCAGCCCTGCATTCAGGCCTGAAATAGAGAAGAAAAAATAATTTAGAGTCAGGATTTTCAGATAGTGGTACACATACCTCCAAGAGGCTCTGTTTGTAGACCCTTGAGGTTAACAAGATGATAAAAGTATCCCATATTTTTGCCCCACCAAGAGATGCTTGCTGAAATCCTTTTACAACGATTTTGCAAACAAAGTGCTAGATTTGATTGGTTAATTTATATTCGACTAGTAAATATGTTACTAGCAAAGTTATTAGTAATGCCCCCAAATAACTTCTGTCATAGAGATAACTCCTATGTTTATAATTAGAGCAGAGTTTTGTACAAAAATTATGTAACTTTATATAAGAAAGCTAGTTACTTTTCAGATAATTACTATTAAAAAATCCTTTCATAAGTGATGTATTTGACTACTAGACATTAAATTATTAAAAAATTGGATGATCCAATCAACTAAAAAATATTAAGCCAATAATTATGAATATATTTGGGAGAGATAATTTTTAATTTTGAAGAAAATAAAAACTATTCATAGAAATCTATATAATCTATGAATATGTATGCATGTCTAAAGAAGCAAAAGTAACAAATAAAGTATGAAATATAAATTTCTATACAAATATTTCAAACTGAGTTACGTATTGCTCCATTGTCCAAGAGTCCTGAAAATGCGTGCTACTGGATCCTGCTCTCATGGAAACTCTTTTAAAACCATTCTTTATATCTTAATCCAGTCCTTTATATTTAATAAACTTAATAAGGAAAGATGGTTACGAAAGTCAAAAATAATAACAACTAATAAATCATAATTTTAATCATATATTTTATAAGCGTTTAATTCTTTTCTAACGATCATATTAACAGTCAAACATGAAGCAGAATTTTACTTCCATTTTATCTTTTGATATGGGGAAAATTCAAGAACAACAGAACTGATCCTTCAACACTGGAAGCAAACTGTGAGTTTTAAACTCTCAGTCTGAAATCGACACGAAACGTATGTACGTGGACCCAGTAGTCCTCAAATACTAAAAATCTTTAAAACGAACTTTGTTTAAGAAACTAGATTAACTGACATAACATTTGGTATATTTTGATCCATCGAACTTGTTAAAGTTTTCTGAATCGAATCTTGTTTTAGACGAGAACTAACTCCACAAACCGAAAACCCAAAACCATCAACACTGTGATTTTCAGAAGGAACACGTGAGATCCTGACTTGTTCTACTAAGGAGAAAATCAACCCACCTCGCGATAAAGAAAACCACCAGGGAAGATACTTCACATTACAAAAATTTTTCAACCCATTTCTCCTTACTACCTTATTTTACCATTTGATAAAAACTTGAATGCAAATTGAACTAGAAACATCCACCTATAGCAGATAGTTAACATCCAGATGAGAGAAAGAACAAGAACCATTTTTCCCAATATTTTCATCTAACTTTTACGAATTAAATCTGAAATTTTAACTTAATATTTAAATCTGTGAACTAAACAATTGATATTAAAAGAGCAAAATGTATCTCCTGGTTGTTTTAATTACATAATTGAACTATTTCCTATCTGATCCAAATGTTGATGGAAATCCAGCCTCTTACGACTAAATCTTTACAGAACCTTTTATATTCTTCCCACAGTTAATCATGATTCGTTCAATTATATATAATCAAATTAGGAGGACATAATATAGAGTTGGGTTTCTATGAAAATTAAATTATTTATTTATTGGATATACTGCGACAGTTTATTGGCTCAAAACTCACAGGGAGGGCACTGAAGGGGAACCCCACTCTGTTAAAATGTTTTCTTTCTTCATTATTAATCAGGTTACCTGAGGTAACCCCATGAAGCTTTCTGAATTTAAAGCATTGTTCAAGAAAGAAACTGAATTAGCTTCTTGATATATTCCTTTTGCTTTACTCTTATCATAATTCAATGTATTTGTTCATCTTTTCTTGATTAAAGTATTTTTCTCTTTCAGGTCTGACGAGTCATTTATAAATTGCTGCTGGCGCTTCTGGTTCTTCTTCATTCCAACATGGGTACAATACCGGGAGTTACAAATATTCCCAATTAGTAAGTTATGTCATAGATTCAGAAATGTCAGCTCTAAGTAATCTGAATCTAATCTCATTTTGCTGGCTAATTGTAGAATGCCCTGTTAGCTTTTTACCCAGATGTATGAACAATTATAACAATTGCAGAAAAGCAAAACAAATGCTAAAACGGAAAACCTGATTTGTGTTAGCAATATCAAGACATAATTTTGCTTTACCTATCTGTTTAGTGACAACAGTTAACTCAGATACACTGCAGTATCAGTTTTGTGTGCTTAGATACGTTACAGGCTGAGGCCACATTTGTTAATATACGCTAAATAGTTAATATAAAATCTGTTTGTTGTAACTGTAATGTTCTAGAAACAACATTTTATTTTCTTGTTATCTATTTTAGAGTGTTGGTGATACTATTAAATAATGAATCAGAATTTAATGAAGATTTTACCCAATGAAGTATCACCAGCAACAAAGAAAGAGAAAGATTGCAAAAACCTCCATCTGAAGTAAAAATTTTTGATGGAATAGGCCTCAGTATCACACAATAAACAATCTGGGGACCGTATGTTTGTTAAATAACACTGATACAGAAACTTATCGTTATCGGATTTCCATGAGGTTGTGGCGTACTCTACAAGACAACTGATCAAGACCAAAATGTGTTATCGAAGTTAGAGAATAATTGACCCCAAGATATATTGGCCGCGGTAGCCTGGTCATGGTCGGGGATCTGCTGGCCAGCTGTTTTGTCGAGTCACGAGTTCGAGCCTGATGTCTCTGAAGACCCACTGCAGCTGGATGTACGTTGATCTGTCAAGACTCAAAGTCCTCCTGGCTGGGTGTGGAAGTTTGGAGAGGGAGGTGCCAGCTCAGGTGTCACGTCCTCGTCCTTGGACCTGTCTGCAATCTGAGGTCCATCACCAATGAGCTACCGTTGTTTAGTACAACTTTAATGAAACTAAACCAAACGAAACTGAAAACTATTCTCATTTGAATCAGCTCATATTTCTCTTAGTCATTGGCAGAACAATCTTGCATTGGATCAATTTCATATCATTAAGAGCAAAGAGGAAGACTGCATTTTTCGTCTCTTCCTTCACTTTCTAAGAATGTGTTAAATTATTAGATTTTAACGTCTTCAAAATTAATACTTATGATGACAAGTAAGTAACAATGTTAGTAAGGGCCCAACCCATTTTATAGCTTTTGAATCTGCTAATCTTAGTATTAAAAAGAGAATTGTAGCTAAATCTGTAAAAGGGAGAAAATGAAATTAAAATGATTAATACCTAAATAATATTAATTTATACAACTTAAAGTATGATCTAAATAGCAGTAATATGATATGAAGGCTTAAACACACAGTAGCAATTTTAAAAATTAGTGGAGGTAAGACGCTGTTCTGTATAAACAGGAAGTTTTCAGAAACCTCAATACATTACAAATCTCTCCTTTATAATTTTTCTTGGGATTCTATAACTTCATAAATGATTTAATCTCCTATTTGTAACTTCTAGCACCTGTTTGAATTTTAATAATTTTAATTTGTTTGTACCTTGAAAATTGCGCGTTTCATGATAAAAGGTAATAGTGGCAACTATAAGAAAGTTACTATATATCTAGGTTGTTGTGTTAACAATCCTGAGATAAATTTACTTTCGGTGAACAATACTTATGCTAATACCTATACGAATACTTCTATGCCAATGATGTACTTGTATACCGTTGTAGTTATTAATACCATCGCGTCGTGTTCTTTTGTAAGTGCATGATCTCATACGAGTATGAAGATTTTATAACACGCGATTTTGTTTTCTTCAGCTCATTCAAAATTCATTAATGACACATACCAGAAAGCAAAATTAGGAGGAAGTCAGTGACAACACAGTCACCTCATCTTCTATCTTGGTGTCCATCTTCTGTGCAGTAGTAATGGCCGGAGCCCTACAGCATTGTGGTCGAGGTTCACGCAAGAAAGGTGGACTTGTTAAACAATGTGTTTGTCAATTTTGCCATTTTTATGGGCTCATCCAAAGCCAATTCTTACAGTGAGACGTTAATTATTGGTCGGTTTTCATTGATTCAATTCAGGTGTAAGAGATTTTTCATTCACTTTCATCGTTATTTTACGATTTCTTTGCTATGAATTTTAAAGATTAAAACATATTTAAAAGGCTTCTTTGGTTCATTATTCGTGTAAATCTTAATGTACTTTTAATTTAGATGTATTATCTCTTGAAATCTTGATGTGATTATCTGAAATAAATTTGCACCATTCTTCAATTTTGCTCAATCTGCACAATAGGCCAATTCTCCTCTTCCTTATAACCAACTGATTTTTATTAAAAGATTTTCTGTCTGTATGGCAAGTTAAAACTGGCAATTCTACTTTTTAATAGAAACACAGTACCTGTTTTATATCATAAAACTATTTTAAAACATTGCAACACAACGAGGATTACATAGTATATTCTCCTAAACTTTAGGTTTTAAACTAGAATATTCTAAACTTAAAAGACTTTAAATTAGGATATTCAAACTTCCAGTGTACCATATGAAAATAAGTACTGAAAGCCCAAACTTTGTACTTATTTCACATGAATTTAAGTACCAAAGAAGCTAATTATATTCTTCTAAAATGAGACTTAACCTCATAATAAATCATAGCATGATTTTTCAGAATGTTTCAAATTAAGCCCAATGATAAAGCAGCTAGTTACCAGATGGACAATGTTTAGTAATGTTCTTTAAAACACACGAGTAACTTACTGAATTACAAATTAAAATATCATACATAATTAAATCTAAATAAATATATAACTGTTAGGTAAGTAGTACAACAGATTAACACCACATAAATATAATAAATATATGTAACAAGAATGTAGATTATAGCATTATGAATAAAAGTAAATGTCATATAAAGGAATAAAATATCCAATAAAAAGGAGTTTGATGGTTTCTTTAATCAAAATGAATATAAAATTTCTTTTGTCTTATTTTCGGAGAAAAGGGAATTATATTATATTTGATCCTGACTTTAATGAACACTGAAGTGCTATATTACTGATAGAAGAAACATTTTCGTTTCTCCAAATACTTTTAACAGTCCCAAAGAATTAACAACTTTTAATCTTATTTTCTAAATCTAAAGTATTTAAGTGAATGTTTTAAGAAACATTTTATTAATTTTAAAAGCTTATGAAAATATAAAATTCAAACATTAACGACTTCTATTAGTTACATTAACTTATTTATTTTATTAAAAGTATATTACCTCTCACACACATCATACATTGATGCATATTTAATAAAAACCATTGAAGGTCATAAGAAATGTTGTAATCCTAGTAATTCCACGAATCGCTTTGTACCACTTTTTCTCTATATAAAAAGTCGTCATAAATACATTTATTTCCTTCCTTACTTATACATTACTTTTAAAAATAATAATGTGTAATATTTTCAAATTGTTCAAAAATACGAATTTGCCTTCAAACTTACAGCTGCTAATTTCATCTTTAGTATATGTTTCCAGGAGATAAGTCAAAGGAAATAACGCTACATGTATTGTAATGTTTTTCTTTATACTAGCCAGACGACACAGTTTACATAGTACAAGTTAGTTGTTAATGGAATTATGAAAATGATTTCACAATCTATGTTTAATCTTCACCACAGAGATATGGTCACTGTATCTGAGAGTATTGATTAGTAGACAAATAAATTATTCGTTGTCACTGATAACTTTAAACAAGGTTTTTCGAGTACATTTTAAAATCTCGTTCTTTGTTTAAATTGATTTATCTATTTGCAATTTTCCAATTTGCAATGTTTATGAATTTTTGTATTTTGATTGTGGGAAGGAAAATATCATTTTGTTCTTTCAGAAATTGCACCAAATCACAGAGTAAAAAGAAAATCTTACTCATAAATAAAATAAAATGTTTCTAAAATATTAAGCTAATAAAATTGTCTTAGGATTTGTAAAGTTATTACGACTTTAATCCATAATTTTCTAGAAAGTGTATAGAGTCTAGGGAAGAGATCTGGCCAAGAAATCAGATTAAAATTTAATCTTTCATTTATCATGTATTTATAGCTTTCAGCTTGAGAGGAGCTACTAAAAGATAACCCTTGATTTAGCAAATAGGAAAATACTAAGTATACAAGGGCTGTGAAGTTGAAAATTATTATATAAATCTAAAATCCTGAGTTGCGAATCTGAGAAATTAATTGAATTGAATATCTATAACCACTTAACTATGTATAACTATTATTAATTGATCAGATCACTCTACACACTCTGCTCCTGGAAGTAATTATGATCATAAAAAGACATTTCTGTAAAAACAAGCCAAGATTAAGACAATACAATAGTAGATGGATAATTGTTTTAAGGAATAAAAATTAAAAGAAGTTGCAAAATGAAGAAAGAATTAGAGTTTAAAATTTGTTGTCATGAGATAAAGATCTTTCTAGACTTTGCTTTGTTTGTATTGATAAGAATATAAAGCAAAAACGAAGAACGTAGTCTTCCTTTATTAAATTTTAAAGCTTGAAAAATAGATAGAGCTTAAAGTACTCACCCATTTGGTGGTTGGGTGAAAGAATAACCCACTGTAGCTCATGCCAAGTGGTGACTCAAAATGGCACCTAGTACCCAGCATAGCTGGGCACCCTGCCCCTCAGATTTATATCAGAGACTCCCAGGAAATTGGCTTCTTAGGTAGGTGGCATCGACCCCAGGCACCTTTATGCCTTCCTGAGCTTTAATGTCTTGGTAAACATGGGTGACGCGCCCTGGATACCCTAGTGATCCATCTCTATTTTCAGACCTCCTCCAGTCAACTTTTTAACAGGTTATTCTATTTTTCATGTCAAGACCACAATTATATTTTATTTGTCTCAGCACAGTCACATCTACCTATGACCATTTAACTTCACTATCACCAACTTAAAGCTATTTCAAGGAGAGATTATTCGTAGGGAAGCTGCTCTGTTTGGCTGAAGGTAAGTGAAGTTGGGGAATTAGACGGCTGTCCAATAGGGAAAATACAGTCTGTAGGCTGAGTCTATATTTTCACGTACACTTTGAAAATAAACGCAGGTTTGTTAGAAGAACCAAAAGAAGAGAGAATAACTATAATGTGGCGTAACAATATAAGAACAAACATCACAGTTTTTCCGATTATTTTTCATCATTACGATAAATATTATTCAACTGTAATAGATATTACAATTTAAAACTTTTCAGATATTAACTGTGAAGTGGGCTATATAAGGCTTAAAATATTTATTGAGATTTAAGTAATTTGTAAGCATATTGTTAAGTTGATGTTCCTGAAGTGTAAAAGCAACATGAAATGTCAAAATGATGAGTTCTGTGGATAAAGCAATTATTCCTCACATACAAAACATTTCATTATTATTATTTAATTTATTGTTACTTTCTTTTCTGTCGCGCATTTATTGGCAATGTCAATTTATTTAATTTTGAAAATAGGTATGTGGTCAGATAACATAAATTACTTCGACTCGAATTTTGTTCTTTTTCAAAATTATCCCCAGCATCAAATATGAATATAAAATTTGATAACTGTAAAATAATTATCACAGTAAGATGAAGGATTTGAAATGGTACTGAAAAATATATATAAAATCAATTTTTATGT
>BMAW01081776.1:140680-157963 GCA_019974015.1 Nephila pilipes | reverse complement strand
TAAAATTTATTCCCTTTAAAACAACAAAAATAAAAAAAAAAATTTTAAAATAAAAATTTTAAAAAAAAATTTTAAAACCAAAAAAAAAAAAAAAAAAAAAAAAAAAAAAATTGATTTTATATATATATTTTTCAGTACCATTTCAAATCCATACCATCTTACTGAAGTAATTTATTTTACAGTTATCAAATTTTATATTCATATTTGGAAATGCTGAGGATAATTTTGAAAAAAGAAACAAAAATTCAGGTACAGTGAAGTAATTTATGTTATCTGACTACATGCCTATTTTCAAAAAATTAAATAAATTGACATTGTAATAAATGGAAAACAGAGAAAAAGTAACAATAAATTAAAAATAATAATAATAAATGTTTTGTATGTGAGGAATAATTGCTTTATCCTAGAACTCATCATTTTGACATTTCATGTTGCTTTTTACACTTCGAACATCAACTTTAACATGTGTATACAAATTACTTAAATCTCAATAAATACTATTTTTTAAACTTATATATAGCCCGCTTCACAGTTAATATGCGAAAAAAGTTTTAAATTGTAATATCATTACAGTTGAATAATATTTGACAATGATGAAAAATAATCTGAGAAAAAACTGTGATGTTTGTTCTTGTAATTGTTACGCCACATTATGATTGTATTCTCTCTTCTTTTGATTCTATTTCTTCTAACAAACCTGCGTTTATTTTTTCAAAGTGTGCGTGAAAGGCTATAGACTCACATTACAGACTGCTGTTTTCCCTATTGGACAACCAAATCTGGTCCCCCCCCCCTTCACTTACCTTCAACCAAACAGCTTCCTACGAATAATCTCTCATGAAATAACTTTAAGTTGGTGATAGTGAAGTTAAATGGTGTAAGAGCCAGATGTGACTGTGCTGAGACAAATAAAATATAATTGTGGTCTTGACGCATGAAAAAAAAAAAAAAAAAAAAAAAAAAAAAAAAAAAAAAAAAAAAAAGTTTGACAGGAAGGAGGGTCGAAAATAGAGATGGATCACTAGGGTATCCCGAGGGCGCGTCACCCATGTTTACCAAAGACATTAAAGCTCAAGGGAAAGAAAAAGATCATAAGGTGCCTGGGGTCGTGATACCCTTACCTACCTAAAGAAGGCAATTTCCTGAAGTCTCCTGATATAATCCCCAGGGGCAGGGTGCCCGGCTATACTCCCAGGTACTAGGTGCCATTTTAGTCACCACTTATGACATGCATGAGCTACAGTAAGGTTATTCTTTCACACCCAGCCACCAAATGGGTGGAAATTACTTTAAACTTCTATCATAATCTATTTTTCAACTTTTAAAATTTAATAAAAGGAAGACTTCGTTTCTTCGTTTTTGCTTGCTTTGTATTCTTGCTCAATACAAAGCAAGCAAAGTACTTAGAGAAAGATCTTTATCTCATGACAACAGAATTTTAAACTCTAATTCTTTTCTTCATTTGCAACTTCTTTTTTTAATTTTTTTATTCCATAAAGCAATTTATCTTCATCTCACTATTGTATTGTCTTAATCTTAAAGCATTTTTAAATGTCTTTTTTTTTATGATCTATAATTACTTCCGAGCAAGTGTAGCCCAGAAGTAGTCATAGATAATCAATTAATATTAATAGTTATACATAGTTAGTAGTTATAGATATTCAATTCAATTAATTTCTCCGAATTCCGCAACTCGGAATTTTAGATTTATATAATAATTTCAACTTGCATCTCACAACCCTTATGTATACTTAGTATTTTCTATTTATTTCAAATCGAGGTTATCTTTTAATAGCTCTCTCAAGCTGAAAGCTATAAATACACTTGATAAATAAAAAGAAAGATTAAGTTTTTAATCTGATTTCTTGTGAATCTCTTCCCTGAGCTCTATACACTTTCTGAGAAAATTATGGATTAAAATTCGTAATAACTTTACAAATCTAAGATATTCTTTTATTAGCTTAATATTTTAGAAGCATTTTATTTATGGAAATGGGAATTTTCTTTTTACTCTGGCAATTTAGTGCAATTTCTGAAAGAACAAAATTATATTTTCCTTCCCTAAATCAAAATACAAAAAAAAAAAAAAAAAAAAAAAAATTCATAAACATTGCAAATTGGGAAAATTGCAAATGAATGAAATCAATTTTAAGAGTTAAAGGAGCAATTTTAAAATGACCACTCCGAAAAACCTTGTTTAAGTTATCAGTGACAACGAATAATTTATTTGTCTACTAATCAATACTCTCAGGATACAGAGTATTACTTTGTTATCTCTCTGTGAGTGAGAGATTAAACACTGATTATTTGAAATCGCATTTTCATAATTCCATTAACAACTAACTTGTGCACTATGTAAACTGTGTCGTCATTGGCTAGTATAAAGAAAAAGCATTACAATACATGTGGCGTTATTTCCTTTGACTTATCTCCTGAAACATATGCTAAAGATGAAAATTAGCAGCTGTAAGTTTTGAAGGTCAAATTCGTATTTTTTGAACAATTTTGAAAATATTACACATTATTATTTTTTAAAAAAGAAATGTGTATAAGTACGAGGAAAATGAAATGTATTTATAAAATCATGACTTTTTTTTATATAGAGAAAAAGTGGTACAAAGCGTTCGTGAGATACACTAGGATTACAACATTTCTATGTATGACCTTCAATAGTTTTTGTTAAATATGCATCCAATATGATATTGTGTGTGTGAGAGAGAGGGTAATATGCTTTTTTTAATAAAAATAAATAAGTTAATGTAACTAATGAAGTCGTTATGTAATGTTTTGAATTTTTATATTTTTCATAAGCTTTTAAAAATTAATAAAATGTTTCTTAAAAACATTCATAAATACTTTAGATTTAAGAGAAAATAAGATTAAAAAAGTTGTTAAATTCTTTGGGACTGTTAAAAAGTATTTGGAGAAACGAAAAATGTTTCTTCTATCAATACAGCCCTTAGCACTTCAGTGTTCCATTAAAGGACTCGGATCAAATATAATATAATTCCTTTTCTCCGAAAATAAGACGAAATTTTATATTCATTTTTGATTAAAGAAACCATCAAACTCCTTTTTATTGGATATTTTATTCCTTTATATATGACATTTACTTTTATTCATGTGCTATAATCTACATTCTTGTTACATATATTTATTATATTTATATGGTGTTAATCTATTTGTACTACTTACCTAACAATTATATATTTATTTGAATTTAATTATGTATATTGATATTTTTAATTTGTAATTCAGTAAGTTACTCGTGTGTTGCAAAGAACGTACTAAACGTGTCCATCTGGTAACTAGCTGCTTTATCATTAGGCTTAATTTAGAAACATTCTGAAAAATCATGCTATGATTTATTATGAGGTTGAGTCTCATTTTAGAAGAATATAATTAGCTTCTTTGGTACTTAAAATTCATGTGAAAATAAGTACCAAAGTTTGGAGCTTGGTACTTATTTTCATATGAATTTTACTGAAGTTTAGAATATCCTAATTTAAGTCTTTTTACTGAAGTTTAGAATATTCTAGTTTAAAACCTAAAGTTTAGAATATACTATGTAATCCTCGTTGTGTTGCAATGTTTTAAAAATAGTTTTTATAGTATAAAAACAGTACTATTAACCTGTTAAAAAAGTGAAGATTCCTTACTTGGTTTTTAACTTGCCATACAGACAGAAAATCTGCTTTTTAATAAAAAAAAAAATCAGTTGAATAAGGTTATAAGGAAGAAGGAGAATTGGCCTATTGTGCAATTGAGCAAAAAATTGAAGAATGATTTGCAAATTTATTTCAGATAATCACATCGAATTTCCCAAAGAGATAATACATCTAAATTAAAAAGTACATTAAAGATTTACACGAAATAATGAACCAAAGCCTTTTAAATATGTTTTAATCTTTAAAATTCTGTAAAGAAATCGTAAAAATAACGATGAAAGTGAATGAAAAATCTCTTACCTGAATTGAATCCAATGAAAAACCGACCAATAATTAACATCTCATAAGAATTGGCGGCTTTGGATGAGCCCATAAAAATGGCGGCAAGAATGACAAACACATTGTTTAACAAAAGTCCACCTTTGCGGCCAAACCTCTCGGCCACAAATGCTGTAAGCAGGGCTCCGGCCATGCCGCCCACGCAGAAGATGGACACCAAGATAGAGAAAATGAAGGTGACTGTGTTGTCACCGGCTTCCTCCTGGTACCTTTCGTAGTATGTGTCATTAATGAATTTTTGAATGAGCTGAAAGAAAAACAAAATCGCGTGTTATAAAAATCTTCATATAAATACAGAATCATGCACTTACAAAAAAGAACACGATTACGACGCGATGGTATTAATAACTACAACGGTATAAGTACATCATTGGCATAAGTATTCGTATAGGTAACAGCATAAGTATTGTTCACCGAAAAGTAAATTCCTGTCTCAGGATTTATTTAACACACAACAACCTAGATATATATTAACTTTTCTTATAGTTACTTTTTAATACCTTTTATCATGAAACGCGCAATTTTTCAAAATTACAAACAAATTAAAATTATTAAAATTCAAACAGGTACTAAGTTACAAATAGGAGATTAAATCATTTATGAAGTTATAAGAATCAAGAAAAAATCATGTAAAGGAGAGAAATTTGTAATGTATTGAGGTTTCTGAAGAAAACTTCCTGTTTTATACAGAACAGCGTCTTACATCCACTAATTTTAAAATTGCTACTGTGTGTGTTTAAGCCTTCATATCATATTACTGCTATTTTAAGATCATACTTTAAAGTTGTACTAAATTAATATTATTTAGGTATTAATCATTTTAATTTCATTTTTCTCCCTTTTACAGATTTAGCTACGAATTCTCTTTTTTTAATACTAAGATTAGCAGATTCAAAAAGCTATAAAAATGGGTTAGATAGAGCCTTATAACATTGTTATACTTGTCATCATAAGTATTAATTTTGAACGTTAAAATCTAATAATTTAACACATTCTTAGAAAGTGAAGGAAAGACAGATAGAAAAAATGGAAGTCTTCCTCTTTGCTCTTAATGATATAAATTGATCAATGCAATTGTTCTGCCAATGACTAAGAGAAATATGAGCTGATTCAAATACAGAGAATGAGTTTTTTCAGTTTCGTTTGGTTTAGTTTCATTAAAGTTGTACTAGAAGCAACATGATGGCTATTAGTGATGGACCTCAAAATTTTTGAACCTTGGTCAAAGGACGAGGACGACACCTGAGCTGGCACCTCCCTCTCCAAACTTCCACACCCAGCCAACGGGAGGACTTTGAGTCTTGACAGATGTAACGTACATCAGCCTTGGCTACACGGTGGGTCTTCAGAGACATCAAGGCTCGAACTCGTGACTCGACAAAAACAGCTGGCAGCGAATCCCCGACCATGACCACTAGGCTACCGCGGCCAATATATCTTAGAGGGTCAATTATTCTCTAACTTCGATAACACATTTTGGTCAATTAGTTGTCTTGTAAGTACGCCACAACATTTTCATGGAAATCCGATAACGATAAGTTTCTGTATCAAGTGTTATTTAACAAACATGCGGTCCCCCAAGATTGTTTATTGTAATGATACTGAGGGCCTATTCCATCAAAAAAAAAAATTTTTTTTTACTTCGAATGGAGGTTTTTTTTTTTTGCGAAATACTTTCTCTTTCTTTGTTGCTGGTGATACTTCATTGAGTAAAAGAATCTTCATTAAATTCTGAAGGTTCATTATTTAATGAAGTATCACCAACTTCACAAATAGATAACAAGAAAATAAAAATATTTGTTTCTAGAACGTACGGTTACAGCTTAAAAACAGATTTTATATTAACTATTTAGCGTATGTCTTTCAAATGTAGCCTCATGTAACGTATCCTAAGCACACAAAACTGATACTGCAGTGTATCTGAGTTAATATTTTGTTGTCACTAAACAGATAGGTAAGCAAAATTATGTCTTGATATTGCTAACACAAATCAGGTTTCCGTTTTAGCATTTGTTGCTTTTCTACTAATTGTTATAAATTGTTCATACATCTTAATTAAAAGCTAACGGGGCATTCTACAATTAGCCAACCAAAATGATTAAATTCAGATTACTTAGAGCTGACATTTCTGATACAATCTGAACATAACTTACTAATTGGGGAATATTTGTAACTCCGGTATTGTACCCATGTTGGAATGAAGAACCGAAAGCGCCAGCAGCAATTGCAAAAACTAAATGACTCGTCAGACCCTGAAAGAAAAAAAAAATACTTTAATCAAAATGAAAAGATGAACAAATACACATTGAATTATGATAAAGTAAAGCAAAAGGGGAATAATTTTCTATATCCAAGGAAAGCTAATTCGATTTCTTTCTTGAACAATGCTTTAAAATTCCAGAAAGCTTCATGGGGTTACCTCAGGTAACTGATTAATAGTTAAAAGAAAGAAAAGAAAACATTTTAACAAGAGTAGAGTTCCCCTTCGAATGCCCTCCCTGTGAGTTTTTGAGCCAATAAACTGTCATGATATATCCAATAAAATAAATAATTAATTTAATTTTCATAGAAACCCCAACTCTATATATTATAAATCCTCCTAATTTGATTATATATATATAATGAACGAATGTGATTAACTGTGAAGAAAAATATAAAAAAAAATGAATTCTGTAAAATTTAGTCGTAAGAAATAAATTTCCATCAACATTTGGATCAAACCAAGAAATATGATTCAATTATGTATTAAACAACAAAGGAATACATTTTGCTCTTTTATATCAATTTGTTTAATTTTTGGGCCCAAATATTAATTAAAATTTCGAATTTAATTGTAAAAGAAGTTAGATGAAAAAATATTGTTCACAAAGAAAAAAAAATGGTTCTTGTTCTTTCTCTCATCTGGATATTAACTATATCTGCTATAAGTGAATGTTTCTGATTCATTGCATTCAAAGTTTTTTTTTTTTTTTTTTTTTTTTTTTATAAAATTGTTAAATAATTTAAATTTTTTTTTTTTTTTTTATGTCTTAAAGTATCTTCTAATATGTTGGTTTCTTTATCGCGAGAATTGGAATTTAATTTTCTCCTTAATGAAAACAATCGGATCTCGTATTTCCCTTCAAAAAACCTCCACAGTATTTGATAATTTTGATTTTCAGTTTGTGAAATTTAATTCTCATCTAAAAACAAAATTCATTAAAAAAAAAAAAACTTTAACAAATTCGAAAAATGAATCAAAAATATACCATCATTATGTCAGCGTTAATCTGAATTTCTTAAACAAAGAATTCATTTTAAAATTTTAGTAAATTTTGAACTTCTTTAAAATTCACATGCATACATTTTCGTGTGTTCAAACTGAAGAATTTAAAAACTCACAGTTTACTTCCAGTGTTATCCGAGGCTCGAATTCTGTTGTTCTTATTTCCCCACCTCAAATAAATAAATAAATTCTACTTCATGTTTATTTATTATTATAATATATTCATTAAAAAAAATTAAACATATAAATATATAAATTAAAAATTATTATGAATTTATTAATTATTATTATTTTTTTGACTTTCCTTTCGTAACCATCTTTTCCTTATTAAGATTTTATTAAATATAAAAGGACTGAATTGAATAAGAAATAAAATGGTTTTAAAAAATTTCCTGAGAAACGAGATCAGTAGCACGCATTTTCAGGACTCGCCAGACAATAACAGTTGCTTCTTTTTCTACGGAGAATACGTGCGTAGCATCACCAAACGTACATTATATTTAAGAGAATTAAGACGGCTTCCGTCTAGAAACGACCCTCGTTCTCATTGGAGGCAACGTGGGTGTGGCTGTAGGAGTGTGCTTCAGAGGTCACCTTGGCGAGATTTTTCCCTCTTCAAAGGAAAGGGCACGTAATCGATTGGCGGTTCTTATGGAAACCGGTGTTTCGACTTTCATCATAAATGTTGGCACTCTTCCAACAGACATGCCAACGGGAGCATCCGTCATTGAAGATGGGAGTTCATCAGGATTTCCAGAGAGAGAGAGAGAGAAATTAAAAATTTGATTTTAACCCTTTCCGATTGTTACGCAGTTATTTTAGTTAGAAAAAGTGTTTTTTATGGTATTGATCACTTATCGACCTGAACAAATCATTTATGTACTTTAAGTTACGGACAGTCTGAATGGGCAGGAAATACATGATTTTTTTTTTATTAATAAATAAATGAAATTAAAGACTTAATATCCTAATCAAAATTTAAGAATCACAGGCCAGTGTTTAAGAAGTAAGTACTGCTAATTATATATATATTTATATATAAAAGTGTGTGTGTGTACTTCTTAAACTGGGTTATTGAACTCTTCCAATCTGAGTAAGGTCTAGAATTTTCGTTGACGAGTGCACGAATCCTTCGGTCAGTGTTAAAATTATGACAAATAATATATATTTTACATAAAAAACGGTTATTGATTGTTCCAGTTGTTGTAATGCAATTTTTCCCAGTTTTGCCAACTCAGTCCTTCGTCTCAACACATACGTTAATATAATGACATTACAATAAAATATCAAACAGAGAGGTAAACATTCATAAAGATTTTTTCTTTCTTTTTGAAAGAACAAGATTATGTATATCTAAAACTCATTTGGTTCAAATGACAGCAATATATTTGAGTGATGACTTTTGTAAAACGAATTTATCTGTCTTAAACACAGAAATGGAGGTTACAGTTTCCCGAAGCATCAGAGTAGAACGGCTGTTTTTCAAAACAAACCGAAAAGTGTAATCGAGTGCAAAATTAGGAAACAAAAATGACCTGAGCGACGTAAATAGTGAAAAAGTCACCAATTTTGTTTTGAATTAAACCAGTTTTTTTTCGAAGGCCATCTGGTTTGAAATCGTTTTCACGCTCTGTTTTGTTAAAATACTTCAAGGATTTCGTAATTTGAGGAAAGATCTTGCAGAAGTAATGGATCCGGAACAATCGTTTACGTTGACCTTTCTCGGGAAAGAAACGAATTTTACTGCATTTTTACCGAAGGGAGTTTTAATTTTACTTAGGACTACAAAAATATATCGGGTTTTCTCTTTCTTGCATTCCCTGTAATTTTACTTAAATATGCTGGGAATGGGAAGCTTTTTGTGAATATATTTTGAGAAATAGTTATTTCTAATTCGACGACAATACATGACTTCAATTTATTCACGGTTTCGAATGAATAAATGAAAATGCAAGCTTCATAAAATCCAAAATATTTGTAAAAAAATATTAAAAAGAAAACGCTGTCTGAAAATAAGCTCGAAATTTGAATATTACAATTTAAGAAATAATAATATGTATCAAGCATAAACATATAGACTGAAAACGTTTGAACTAGATTTATATGTTAGGTTAAAATACAAAATTTTCAATTATTATGGATATCAAAACGAAGAATGAACACATAATATTATTGTTAAAGTCTCGAGCACACACACAAAACCCTTTTAAAATAAGCAATCGATAATGGCTCATATTTTGAAAAATTAAATAAACCAAATTAATACGCTGAATATAACAGCAGTTTAAATAAAGTTATTAATTTTCCATTACACATGGATTTTAATCATAAATAAAAAGGATTTAAGTAAGAAAAATAAGGCAAATAAATTTTTAATTTTCGCTTACAACATTATACATCTCTCTGCAATAAATACTATTTATCAACTCTAACTTTTAAATTCTTATGGATTTCAATTTTTTTCTTAAATCCCGTAGCTTTCATTTACATTTAAACAACTTTCTTAAACTTTTTTTCTATCGGTATCTTGAAATGACGTCTAAGTAAGAAGTCATAAGAATTAAGATTGGAATAGACTTTAAGACTGCACGCTCTGTTGCCACTTTTAATAATAATAAAAATAAAGTACATAATCGCCATCCAAAAGTAATTGCCTTTTTATTGAAGCACCAAACCGTGATGTTTGTGGTATTCCCAGACGCAATGTTATTATTTGTAAGGACAGGGCTACATCAAGAGGCCAATGCCAGCACCTAACGTTGAATCGGAGCATTTTTAACGTACGTCAACATTCTTCTTTTCCCGCGCGAACATCCAGTTGCATCACCGGATAATCAATCAAACGTCTCGGAGCAAGTCACAGTGAATGAACGCACCTCACTCAGAGGAGTTTCCCTTCCACAGAGCTATTTTTAGACAAAATTGAAGAGAACTCACCGGAATCTCTCATTAAATAGTTAAAAGTAAGAGAGACCTTGGCATTGGGGGAAAAAAACGGAAGTTTTGGGTTAAAAAAAGTTTCTTAGTTTCCGTACGTTTTTGGGTTGAAAAAGAAGTTTTTTTTAGTATGGATTAGTATTTTTAGTTTTCTGAACACACACAAAGGGCAAATAGATAGTGCATTAGGCGGAATAAGTTTTTTCCAATAATAAAGGTATACGAGTACTTGTGATTAAGAATTACAATTGTGACGACCGCCCTTCATTTTTGTTTATTTAATTCAGTAGCCATTGTCATTTTAATTAAACTGTTACTAATTACGAAAGTCCAATTGAAGATACTCAAGAGCAAGATAAAATAATAAAATACTTCATTTATCAATGAAGCGTAGATAAGGTCACTCTATCTCGAATTCATAATGATTATGTTATGGTTTAAACATGAAATCTTAGCACACCAAATTACTCGTTCTGATTCAATCCCTTCACATAAACAACCGAGTATTATCTTAATACACTAACTAGAATTCCCTTCAACCCACAAAACTAATTAAAGTGCTTCAATCCAAATAATAAATCTCTATCGGCTAGTCATTATTCATCATCTCTCTCTCTTCCTTTTCTTTTAATTCTACTTCATTTATATATCATATACTCTACTTCATTTCTCTTCATTTCCATCATCGTCTGATTTTCCTAATCACGTTTTATTTTGGAAGGGAAGAAATTGTAATTTTATGCAATTCAAATTACTATAAATTTTCGAGGTTAGTAAGGAGAAAATCGCGAATAGTCCACCGTCACAAAATCAAATACCTATTTATCATTTCCACCATTATCATTACAGTATTCATTATTACGCAATCAGTGAAAAGTATTCATGAACGAGTAATTCGTTTTTACTTTATTTGTGCTTCCTTGATAAGTCGAAGCGTTAATGTATCCTGCCATAGAATCAACGATATGTATTATATAATACAAATATATAAAATGCTGTACTTAAATTTTTTTTGGAAGAACAACATCGTTTTTTAAATCAAAAAGTGTTTTCATCTCACATTAATTACGATTCTTTTTAAGATAAATATTTTTGACAACAGGAAACATCCAGTTTAATACTAAATAAATCTTATGTAGAAAGTTGTGAAAATCTAAATTTCGCTTATAGTTGTCATGGATTTTCGAATCCACCTTATCAATGTTAAAATAAAATAACACGGCGAATAGGAAAATAGAGAGGGTACTGATGTCTTAAAATATATCTATTCCACTTTTATTAAAATAATATCACATGATAAAGCAATGTAAATGAAGATCCCATTTGTTTATAGGAACCCTTCAGAGTTTGCTGATGCCTTTTGCAAGCTTAGTGTTTTTTGAAGAAGAATATGGGTAAATATTATATATAAATTTGACAATTTAACGTATTTCCGTTTTACCACTGAAACTGAAACTCAAGAGCTTCGAAAAAAATATATGAAAGCAATCTAAAGTGATATTTTACATTATACGCAAAGACAGATTATTATTTAATTTTTGCTTGATTGATTGTTTGTTAACGTTGCACGTAAAAACAACGTTGTGGCTATTGGCGAAGGACCCCGTAATTTGATCCTCGGTCAAATGAAGATGACACCTGAGCTGGGGTACTCGACTCTTCAAACTTCCCCACCATGCCAATGCAATAACTTAGATCTCCTACAGACTTAACGTGTATCAACCTTGCAACACGGAGGGTCTTTAGTAGCATCAGAACTTGAATCCACGATGTGACGAAAATAAAGCCTGCCGCGAACTCACGACCATGACCGCTATGCTACCTGACGGTCTACTACTTAATTCTTACGAAATATGATAAATGAGGTATTGAATTTGAATCTACTGGGTTTTTTATTTTATTCTCCATGGTTTAAAATTCTGATCGAATTCAAAACTGATTATTATCAATTTTTTACTTTCTATGAGTTTGGTGATAAACTTTTTTTTACATGTTATATGTGTCATAAATAATGAGAGAGTCAAATGTATATGAAATCTCAAAAGAGCATAATAAGAGCAGAAAATGATAGTAAAAAATTGACTGATAGTTAGTTATGCGTTGTATTTTAAGGTAATCAGGTCAAGCACTTGTAATTTAATAAGATTATTAATAGTTACATTTAGTTTGACTTCACAGATATACAAACACACACACACACACACACACACACACACACACACACACACACACACACACACACACACACACACACACACACACACATATATATATATATATATATGTGTGTGTGTGTGTGTGTGAAATGAAATATACTTTAAATTGAAATATACTTTAATCAGTGTGCGGAGTTTATTCGCAAAATTAGTAATTCATTAGCTTATATTTGTGTACCACAAGCATAAGTATTCCTTCAATTTACTTATTTGACAGGAAATAACATAGCCAACAAAATTTTTATTTCAGGATTTCTTTTAAAGCTTCTCAACTTAAGATAAGAAGTATTAAAACAAAAACAAAAAAAAATTCAAATATCCTTTCTACGAAATTTTCAATATTTTAATTGTTTGAGAGAAATTTCTTTTAGCACGAAAATTTGGACATGAAAATTCTGGAGAAACTCTATACCAATCCCTTTCCGTAAGGAAATGCTTGTGAAGAAAGGAAGGATGGTAAGGAATAAAAGGAAGGAAGTTAAAAAGTGCGACATATTCATTAGGCTTACACAAGATTTTTATAGTTGCACAAGAAAGAGAGAGTCTATTAACCTTGTTGACCTCATCAAAGAAATAAACTTTTACCCTTTGCAGTATATAAATTAAAATGAAATCGATGTCTAACACGCTTAAAATTATATATATATATATATATATATATATATATATATATATATATTTAGAGATATATATAGATGATATATTGGTTACACATGTTACATGGAGGAAGATATTGAGAGGTTATTATTATTACATATGCTTTTGTTAATACACATTGGTTGTTGACCCAGTTTTCAGTGTCAGGGATAATCGTGATCTCTGAATTTAACTCCATACCTGTAAAAAGGCAAAAGCTCATTCTCTTGATGAGGCCCACCATGTCATAATAGACCTCCTCTCTCTTCCTTGGTGCAATCCATGGGGCAAACTTTCTGTGTGCTCTAATGAATCATGTGTCTAACTTCTTTAACTCCTTCCTTTGACCCTCTCTTCTGTCCCTTCCCTTCTTCTCATGCTACATTTCCTTTCATGGAGTGCTGGATCGGTATAGAGAGTCTCCTCCCAGAATCTCCTCTGGTATGTCCCAAATCCCTCGTGTTAAAAGAAATCTCCTCCTCAAACAATTAAAAATATTGAAAATTCCTCTGTAGAGCTGATTGATTTTCTCCTGATAATCCTTTCTTTGAGATTGTCTTTATTTTAATTTCCCTGATCCGGTTTGAGAAGCTCCTGAAGTTGAAACCTGAAAACAAACCCTTTATTTCATTGCTGCGCGTTATCTCACAACGGCGCAGAATCGAATGGACAATAATTAGATGCCTTTGTAGGTGGCGTACTGTCATCAAACGATAATAATCTTGAATCTCACTGACCTCTATTAGAATAAAAACCCTCACAACAACTGATTTAAAGACATTCTAACTTAGTGAGATTATTTTCGATGACATATTGATTATTTCAATAGCACATATATATATATATATGTGTGTGTGTGTGTGCGTGTGTGTGTGTGCGTGCGTGCGTGTGTGTGTGTGTGTGTGCGTGCGTGTGTGCGTTTGTATATCCGCAGGTCAAACCAAATGTAACTCATTGGCTCAATCCATTAAATTCACAAGTGCTCACCATCAATCTAAAATACAACGCACATGTAAATCCAGACCATCACTGTGGGGCCTCAACACCTTTTTACCACGCCATCACTCTTCTGCTCCTGTGATGAAAAGTGCCCTTTGAGACTTCACATACATCTGACTCCCTCCCATCATTTTCATGAATAACAATATAACACAAAAAGTTTTATCCACCAACCATAGAAAGCAAAAACTGATAATAGAATCAGTCTTCTTGAACTGATCTGTGAATCTTCCTTTTGAACCATGTGAGAATAAAAATAAAAACCCAGTGATCCAAATCTTCACCAATAATTCCCTGTTTATCATATTTCGTGTAAGAGAACTAAGTAGAGAGTAGACCGTCAGGCAGCATAGCTGTGGCCCATGGCTTCCTGCGGAGTCCGCGGCAGGGCTCCCTGATTCTCTCGGGTCACACATCTGTGATTCAAGTTCATACACAAGACCCTCCTGTGTTGCAAGGTTGATACACGTTAAGTCTGTAGGAGATCTTAAGCTATTGTAGTAGCACTGGCATGGTGGTGGGGAAGCCCTTGAAGAGGCCCGATAAACTCCAGCCCTCCCCAGGTGTCATCTCTCATTCTTGGACTGAGGATCAATCACCCTCATGGGGTCCCTTCGCCAATATCATTATCAGCCACAACGTTGTTTTTATTACGTGCAACGTTAACAAACAATCAATCACAAAATTAAATAATAATCTGTCTCTTTCATGTATAATAAAAATATCACTTTAGATTGCTTTCTCATATATTTTTCTTCGAAGCCTTTGAGTTTCGTTTGGGTTTCAGTGGTAAAACGGAAATACGTGTTAAATTGTCAAATTTATATATGTAATATTTTCTCTAATTACCCATACATATTGCCCTTCTTCAAAACACTAAGCTTGCAAAAGCAGCATCAGCAACCCTGGAAGGGTCTTCTATAAACAAATGGATCTCTCTGCATTTACATTGCTTTATCATGTGATATTATTTTAATAAAAGTGGATATTGATATATTTTAAGACATCAGTACCCCCTCTCTCTATTTCTCCTATTCGCCGTGTGTTATCGTGATCTTTTAACATTTGATATGGATCTGAAAAATCCATGACAACTATAAGATGAAATCTAGGATTTTCACAACTTTCTCTACATAAGATTTAGAGATGTTTAGTATTAAACCGATGTTTCTCTGTTGTCAAAAATATTTATCTTAAAAAGAATGTAATTAATGCGTGGAGATGAAAAACACTGATTTAAAAACGATGTTGTTCCTTCCAAAAATTTTAAGTACAGTATTTTATATATTTGTATTATATATCATATATCAAGATTCTATGGCAGGATACATTAAACGCTCTCGACTTATCAAGGAAGCACAAATAAAGTAAAAACGAATTACCTCTCGTTCATGAACACTTTCTACTGATTGCGTGCACAATGAATACTGTAATGATAATGTAGGAAAATGATAACAGGTATCTTAGATTTTGTGACGGGTGGACTATCATTCGCGATTTTCCCTTACTAACCTCGAAAATTTATAGCACCTTGAATCACACAAAAATCACACCTCCTCTTCCCTTCCAAAAATAAAAACGTGATTAGGGAAAATCAGACGATGATGGAAATGAAGAGAAACAGAAGTAGAGTATATGATAAGTATATAAAAACGTGAAGTAGAATTAAAAGAAAAGGAAGAGAGAGAGATGATGCAAGAATAAATGACTAAATGATGAGATTTCATTTGACTTGGAGCTTACTTTAACTAGCTAGCCTTTGTGGGCTGAAGCTGGGAATCTCCAGCTAGTGTGTAATAAGATTAACACCCGTATTGCCTATGGCGTGAAGGGACTTGGGATCCAGAACTGAGCACCTGGTGCGCTAAGATTCTTCATGCCAAGCGTTTCAAACTTACAAATATTAATCAATATGAATCCGAGATAGAGCGATCCTTTCAATTCACGCAGCCTATACTGATTAAAATGAAGTATCTATTATTTCTTTATCCTTGTCTTGATATCCTCCCAGAATTTGGATCCTCTGCATTAGTAAATTAGCTCTTAACTAAAATTCCATTAATGACATACTGAACTAAATAAAACAAAATGAAGGGCGGTCGTCACATAATAACTGTGTAATTTTAATCACAAGTAATTGTGTGTGACAGACCCTTATTATTGAAAAACCTATTATCCGCCTTAACGCACCATCTTATTCGGGTTCTTTCTAGGGTGCAGGTCCTTCAGAAAAACCAAAAGTGCAATCACTATTAATCCATACTAAAAACTTCTTTTCAACCCAAAAACGTACGTGAAACTAGCAGAAAACTTTTTAACCCAGAAAAACTTCCGTTTTTCCCCCAATGCCAAGGCTGTCCGTCTCTTCTGATTTTAACTATCACCTGAGAGATTCCGGTGAGTTCTCTTCTTAATTTTGTCTAAAAATAGCTCTGTGGAAACTCCTCTGAGTGAGGTGTGCGTTCATTCACTGTGATCATGTCTGAAAGAATGTTTGATTTCTGATTATCCGGTGATGATGCAATAAACTTCGGATGTCTCGCGCGTGGAAAAAGAAGAATGTGTTGACGTACGTTAAAATGTCTGATTCAACGTTAGGTGCTGGCATTGGCCCTCCCCTTTGATGTAGCCCTGTCCTTACAAATAATAACATTGTGTCTGGGAATACCTGTACAAACATCACGGTTTGGTGCTCAATAAAGGCAATTACTTTTGATGGCGATTATGTAATTTTATTTTTATTATTATTTAAAGTGGCAACAGAGCTGCGTGCAGTCTTAGAAAAGTCTATTCCATCTTTAATTCTACAGACTCTTACTTGACGTCATTCTTTCAAGACACCTGATAGAAAAAGTTTCTTAAGAAAGTTGGTTTGAAATGTAAACAGAAAGCTACGGATTAAGAAAAATTGTAAACCATAAGAATTTAAAAGTTAGAGCTGATAAATAGCATTTATTTCTTGCAGAGGAGATGTATAATGTCAGAAGCGAAAAATTAAAATCATTTGCCCGCTCTTTTCTTACTTAAACTTTTATTTATGATTAGTAACCATGTGTAATGGAAAATTAATAACTCCAGATTTGGAACCGTTGTTATATTCAGCGTATTAATTGGTTTTATTTGACCTTTTCAAAATATGAGCTCAATATCGATTGGTTTATTCTTAAAAGTGCTGGCTCATAGTGTAGCATCACGTAACTGAACGAAGTACAATACCGCTGGT
>BMAW01081776.1:79784-140655 GCA_019974015.1 Nephila pilipes | reverse complement strand
ACAATTTCAAAAATTAAAAAAAAAAAGAGAACAGTGAAAAAAATTTCGAGTTTCCCCCAAATTTGTTAATTTTAAACAGATTTTTTTTCTTCAATCAATGAGACTTTAATTACTTAAAAATCAACGAAATTAAATGTGAAATTTGTGAATGAGATATAGTGAATGATGTACAAAGTGCCAGCATTCTCTTCGACCTTGCTTCACAAAATGAACTACAACGATATAATTTAATATATTTCTCCAAAACTTATAATGGATGAGGGAATATATATAGGAATGAGAATTAGGTAAGTAGTAAAAATTAGTGGTATGATTCTATTCAGCTGTTTAGCCTCAAGGTAACTGTCTTTTGAAATTTCAGAATGCTGCTTGACATGGGTAGGTATATATTCAAATGTTCAATTTTAGTAAAGTAGTGATTAATATAGATCTCTATGTTCTTTCACACTTCGCTAAAACTTCCTCAACGAGAGAAAATGAAGATTTCATTTACATTTTGAAATTTCACTTGTTAGTTAAATCGAAATTGAATTTGTAAAACCCAATTTCATTCTAACTGTTAAAATGTTTTAGGTCAACTAAGAAAAAAAAAATCATCTAAAGCAAACAATATCTATTCTACAACAAATCTGAAAGGATTCAGTTTCAAATCGAGGTCTGTATATGGTCATCGGATAGAATGAAATAAAGCATAACAACGGTCATTCGTTCATTATTACGGCAATCTAGTAACTGAGTTTTTTTTTGTCCCATTTTAATACATTTAACCTATATAAATTAGCTTAAAAGTTACTCAGTTCAAATATGTAACTTCGGTATGCCAAAAATAGTTCAGATCGATTGCTCAAAATTTACGAAAAGAAGCTAATGAATCTAAGTTAGACTTGAATAGTTTAAGTACCGAATCAAGCCTGTAATTATGTCATCCGGTGTGTAAAACAAGTTAAAATGTAATTTGCTTTATTATTGCGAAAAGCAAGTAAATGAATGTCTTGCGTTATTATCTTTTCGCGGAGAGAATGATCAAATACTAATAAAATAGACTAGAATTCTTTTATCCGCAAAATCATTCAGCCAGAACTAATTACAAAAAAAAATATCTAATAAAAAATTTTAATATTAATTTGTTGTTATTGATACTATTTAACAAATAATTAGAAGTCACGAATTTATTCGTACTTCTAACATATTTAAAACTCATTTTTCATTATACAAAAATTTTATGAAGCTTTGCATAATGAGTATAGAATAAAAGTTTTTTTTGCTGTTTTAAAAGTTTTTATTTGTAAAAGTAATTAATTTATTAACATAGATGTACGGAAGAAAATAGAAATTTGCTGTGACAGAGAGAGAGACCAAATAATATTTACAAACACCAAAATAAAATATTTTCTTAAGAAATTTCAAGTTCTTATAACCTTCTAATTTCCTAACTTGTATTAAAATCTTCAATAACATTCGATTGAAAATATTTAAAATTTTTGAAATATACTGAGAAAACTTCAGAAATAATTAATTTTACGAAAACTTTACTGTCATGGGAAAAAGAATTATTCTATTTTACGTGCTGTGAAAATTTATAAATTCCCAAAATACATGGCCAGTACATTAAATTTGTAATAAAGTCAAAAATTTTATGGTTGGGAAAATATAACAAAGCAAAATTTCTTTCAAATGGCTTTGTTTGTTTATTTAGTCATGTTTTTTCTCATATAGGATAATTCTATACGGAAAAAAACATGCTGTACATATCTGTATACTACGGGAAACTGGAGGACATTATGTTCTGTAGCTTTAAAACGAGATTTTAAGAGTGAGCTTACTAACACATATAACCTATTATTGTATTATTGATTTTTTTGCGTGAAAAAAGGGATATAATTAGAAATAATTGCTTAAAAGTGTAAATTATATGTGTGAAACGGAAACGAAATCTTTTCTAAACATAGCCTAAATAAGGGAAATAATGCTATTAATTTTACTCAGTTTTTTTTTTTTTTTTTTTTTTTTTTGAAGTAGGAAATAGCAATAGTCCAACTGAGAAACAATTTCTCCTATTTAGTTAATTTTAATATTTCATTTTGAATTTCTGCCATACCTCAACATATTTTTTTTAAAAAAATGTTTGGTAAATATCAACCTCGTAATCAAATTTGAATCGTTGTAACAATTTCTTTTACCAATAACTTATTGCCTCAGCTTCAACACAAACAAATAAAAATTAATCAAAGTAAAAACATTCTAATAAAACAAAAATTCACTGCATGCAAAAATGTTCTGAGGGTGGCAAACTATACACACAAAAGTTTAATAAAATTGCACGAAAATTATATGCATGCGGGGTTTTCTAAATTGCAGGTCCCCTCCCCCCCGCCCTCCGTATTTTGTCTCCTCAACTGGTCCTTGAATCCGCCTTCGAAGCTATTGATAAAAATGTAAACATTCATTTTTCTTCGAAACGTTTCATTTTCCCCATCTCTAAGATCGAAATTACAGTGTCTGGCTTTCCTTGTTCGAGTCGTTTTGCTGCATACCGTGTTCGTGTGAAGCCTTGTTATTCGTACCTAGAAAAAGATACAGTGACAGTAAATGTTGCGTGCTAGAAACTATTTGTTGAGCCACTATTTTCTACGGAGTCAAAAGGTCAATCTCGCAGTGTATATTTGGAAGTTTTTGTTAAATATATGTGTTTAAATAGGGACTGCATATTGAAAACTGTTAGGTGTTTTTTAATTTAGGTAAAAAATATTCTTGTAGAAAAGACTGAGCAGTAGGTGAAGAAATTACTATTACTGTCAGGAATAGTCAATTTTTTGGAATAATTGAGAGATGGGTATATGCCGGGTCTTCTCAAACGTTTTCCCCATGCGATCTCTTTTATCCGAAAAGCTGTTTTGGTCCCGGGTTTAGGGGTATGTAAACCCCGAAAAAGAAATAAAACACTTCCTGATAATCATTCATAAATGAAACATTTGATAACAAGTTTTGAAATACTTATGAACACATGTTTACTCTGTTTATTAAAGTTAAATATTCATTATGATGTTAATTGGGTGTTCACGTTTACTTTAATACTAAGAATGGGTTTTGAATGAATATTTGAAACTGTAGAACGTAGAACTCTTCTTCAACATTTTGTTAAATTAAGGGATTCTTAGATTTTCGGTCATATTCAGAAACTTTCTAGTTTTGCTAAAAATTTCTGCGAACCTCATATTCAGTTACATGATCCTAAATGGGGTTGCGATCCACCCATTGAGAATACTCTGCTGATGTGTTGAATAAAGAGAAGGAGGAAAACCCGACAGCGAAAACAGGAACTATAACCGTAATTTTTTTTTAATATAACGTGCTGATAATTTTGTACAAAGAAGAAT
Source organism: Nephila pilipes (assembly GCA_019974015.1). Lineage (NCBI taxonomy): Eukaryota > Metazoa > Arthropoda > Arachnida > Araneae > Nephilidae > Nephila > Nephila pilipes. Next base: position 137,278 of record BMAW01081776.1, on the reverse strand, counting down.
AAAAAACAAAGGAAAATGTCTTATATAAAACAAAGTGAATTGCATAAACCGAAGTTAAGAGCCACTAATGATATCGAAATTTCATTCTTTGAACTGTAAATCAATCTTATCTCAATACTTTCTAATAAAAATATATAAAAATAAAACTCTGAGTTCTTTTAGAATTGCTGTGGAGTAGGTTTCTGCTTTTAAAACAATATAATCAGAGAGTACATTTTTCTTTGAGTTCAGGGTAATATAATGTATACGGATGAATTATTCGAATATAACACATTTAAATTTTATGTAAAATAAAGTTTAAAATTCGAAATTTAAGTTTCTCCAGGACTGATAAGAACTTGAAATAATTTTACAATGGTTGTCACGCAAGTCATCGAAATATAGTTGAATTTAAGAATAAGTTTGAAAGAACTTGAATTATGTTCATATATATTTACCTACACATCAACATTCAGTTTTATCTTGTTAAAAATAACACGCAGTTCATATAGCATCAAATCTTTTGTAAACATAATAATTAAATAACTTTGTTGTTCGTTCAGTAATATCAGTATAAATGTAATGTCATGTGAATTAATCTTTATTGCTTTATGCATTCACAAGATAAGTTTTTTTGTATATATTTGTAAAAAGGAAATAATTATTTCAAAAAACAATATTTTTTCGCTTGAAATGACAATGACTCTGACGAAAAAAAAAATAACTACCTTATGTATTACTTATCATTACTTCTGATTCATCTTTCAATACCACTGATCTGATATTTCTAAATGAGAGCAACAGTATATTTCTCGGTAGATTTATAAATCATCAAACAAGTCCTGTACTATACAAAACCTTGATGCTATAAGTGTATGTGATACCTTTATTAAGGGTAATCGTTAATATTTTTCGAAGAAGAGAAAGAAATAAAAGCGAATCATCATTTATTTATGGCGTAGTCATATATAATTAACCATTGTTTTCTATTTTCACCTATAACAGCGAGAAAAAAAATGGGGTTCGTTACTTGCACTACAGTAGATGATTCATCGTGTTCGATAAAAGTGCATATTTTACGTTGAAAAATCTGATATTCAGAGAAGCGATATGACTATATTTTAGAGAAAAAAAATATACGTGCTCATTTCGAAATAAAATGTGAATTACTAATAACTCTTCATTTATGACAGATATAGTTTTATTTTTACATCCACACACAAAGCAATTACCAAGATTTTGAAAAATAATAAATAAACAAATTAAAGGATTTGAATAATGAAATACACAGAAGATCTCACAATTGTATCTGCGGTATGATGTGACTGATAAACATTAATTTTTGAGGAGAGAAACGAACGAACTGACTGGAAAAAACATTTGTTAAAAGAATATCAGTTATTATTGTTTTCTGAGAAAGGGAACGAGCAATAACAAATCAACATTACGTTTCTAGAATATAAAAACACAAACTTGTGATCCCCATTTCAGGTAAAAGGGAAAAAAAAAACTTTTAATGTTCCACTTAATGAGAAATTTATACTGACAACAAATCAATTAAATAACGTGGTCTAGTTTTCTCACGCACCGATTTACATTGAAATTTATGCACATGAACAGGAATATTTTCTTTGCGAAATGTTTCCTTTGACTAATAAAATGAAATGCATTTGAATTTTTATCATACTTTTTTTGGTACACAAATTTTTTCCTTTTTAACTTTTAAGTTATTTAGTAAAATATTAAGAACAGGATGATTACCTGTTAATCAAACTAATCATAATCAAAATACATACTTCTTACAGAAGTTAGGATTCAAACCACGAAAAGAACTGTTCATTTTAAGAGGAGAATAATAACAAAAAAAAGAGATGAGAAATCTCGGTCATTGACTGGACAAAACCCGATGGGGAAAGTACCAGCTGCACAAATATAGGGGGAGGAAAGTTGAAAAGGAGATAGATTTCAGAATGGACAATTCAAGGGCTTGTTGCAGGGATCTCACACGTATGCCTCGGTTTTTCAACTATTGAATCAGCTATATGGTGAAATCAAACGACAACGTTTGCAGTTAAACTTTGCTTTAATTTGTAAAGACAAAACAAGATTAAAGGAGGGGGAGTTTGTAAAAATGAGTCTAATTTACACGACACGCGCACTCACAAAAGGTTCGAAATTATATATATATAAATATATATAAAAATCACACAATTTATCACAAAATTACTGAAAATATATTAATAGAAATGAAGTAAATTTTTCGGCCTTTAGTTCGACTGGAATGGGCTTACAAACATCAAAGAACCACGCCAATCTCGTTTTATTCACTGCGGATAATTATTATTTTTTTATTTATTCCTGACAAATTCATTAGTTACAAATGACTTAATTTTCAAAATTGCTAAACTCTCTCTTTTATAGTAATACACAATTGAAAAATTTCTCTTACTTTTTTGTTTATTGCTTTATCGAATTTAAAGAGTTTATTGCAATAATTAACAAACAATTCTTTTTCTGTCGTCATTTTTTTTTTGCTTATCTAAATACCAGTTAATAAAAGGTTCTTTCCCCACATGCTTACCTTAACTTAATTTATTTCTCTTTTGAATAACAGTGAGCCTCAAAGGCATTTTCATTAGACGCCGAAAACATTTTCTGTTATGATATTTTGCGTTGTTTTCCTGGTTTGGCATGCTTTTGGCTTCTTCATAAAAGGAAGTATAAACTCAACCAGTTTTTTTTTCCGCGGTGTCATGCTGCAATGTTTTTCTACTATATGCCTGAAGGTAGCGTCAGAACTGACGGTAAGTGACGAGAAATGTTAAAACAGTATGACGTGTTTAAGCTTCGAGGAAATGTTTTAAAAGGAAAGAACAACTGGTAGAGAACGCCAAGAAATACTTAAGAAATAAAAAGAAAACTATACCACAATTGGAGAATTTCCTTTGCTATTAACTATTTCCTAGAAATTCAAATTTTTGTTTTATAGCAATACTTGCATGTCAAAATTTTTTGCATATTAGACAAACATTGATTATGTGAATATTTCTTCCCTGTCTGAAGCTCCCCTTTGTTTTCTCGAATACATATAAGGGTAAAGTAACATTATGAAAAAAAAATTATGCATGACTGATATACCTGTGAATAACAGTAGACTAAGCTGCCTTTCTCAGAAAATGCTTATTAAAAATGTATCTGTTTCCGAGGAACTATTGAATATAATGGAACAACTCTTACTGCGAATTTTTTTTTTTTTTTGTATTGTTTTTGGCAACAACATTTCTGTCTTTGAGCTATTTATTTGATCTTTGAACTTCTACAGTTATTGCCTTTTTGTTTCTGAGTCTTCAAAGATATTGAAAGAAAGTAGTATTGTTTTCAATAGTCTTAGAATGATATTCCACCCCACCCCCCCCAAATGGGGAAGGAACTTATTGATTAATGTGTGTGAGTGTTTGAATGGAATTCATATTTAAGTAAGTGAGTATGCAAAATAACAAAATAAGTTGAAAATAACAAACCCCCTAGCAAAATAAATTTTGAAATACTAGACTTAAAAGCACTATATATATCAAGTAAAATAAAAACTTGAACTACAAGGCTGCATAGGGTCTTCTACATTTTTGAGCATCATTTCCCCTTTAACGGATCAAATTATTATGATAGAATCAAAAGCAAGAAATAGCATTCAAAAAGATTTATGATGCTGTTTTTTCCCCCTCAGATTAAAAAAATGATGAAACAGATAATTAGAAATTTTCGTTGTAATGATGTTATTTTCAGGGAGTCACAATGTGAACAAAAATGTGAAAATTATTCAGTTTCACTATGTATTCAAAAACAGCTGTTACTTTCAATGTGATAGAAATGGGTGAAAAATTGATTGTAAGCACCATTTACAAAAGTCTATAGTACTTTAATGAAACGGAAGGATTCAAACAGCCAACTAATTTAATTGTCCTTGGTGCTTTGGGAATTTTTTCAATTAGTAATTTGCAATAAAAGGGTTATTAACTAAGTATATAGATAGTGTTACAAATAAGTGAGAAATTTTTATCCGTAATGATTGTATATATATATATATATATATATATATCCCGTTCTTATTTGTGTGTGAAAAGACTTAAATACCTACAGAATTTACTCTTGGATATTTCCTAATGACTTTTTTTAGCTAATTGTCTGAATGTGATTTCTTAATGGGTTATCATCGATGTTTCAGGAAGAATATGAAGAAATACACAAAGAAATCAGTAATTGATACTTTGATATAAAAACTGTTAATTTAATGTAAAATACAGAGGTTTTACTAGATAGCATTCGTGTTCACCAGATTAAGTATTTAAGACGATTTACTCCAGAAATCTTAAGATTGGAACTCAGAGTAGATAATTTTATAAGATGATTTAGGTATACGATAGTCAAATAGTAAATTTTCGCAGGATATGCCTGTAAAAATGATATTTTTATGAAGTAAAATGAAGCCTTTCTAACGTCGCATTCTTACCATACATCTGTCTAGACAAAATAATAATTATAATAACGAACTTTAAGAATATTTTCTCGAAACAATAGGAGAAGAAGATGATTTTAATTTAATTCCTTCTTTTTTAACTTCAAACGTTCAAATCTAGAAAAGCAGAATAGAATAATCACCCACATAAATATGAGATTGTGTAAAGGATATTTAGAATAAAAGGGTAATAACATTCTGTTCACTTCCCGAGAGCAATTGGTTTCAATTTACTTTTGGGAAAATCTTTCCCTGTGGGATTAATTTACCCTCCATAGTATTTTTGTGGTCGACTACGAGACGAGAGGCGTCCGGTGGATATAATGGACAAGAGGATTTCCTGCTTCCTGTTTCTGCGAATCCCACTCGGGAAAGGAAAGCAGAATGAGAATTTCCATTGAGAGTGGAGGGATATTCGGACAAAAAGGATCAAAAGAAGCTCTTTGGGAATAAAGAGCCATCATGAAATTCGACTGCAGATTATTGATGAAGGACGAGACAAGGTTGAAGTCGTATCTTCAAAATGCAGTTCAATAAGGAAATGGAAAGAACTTTTATGATATGGCATTTCAATACACGCAATTTCAAAAGAGTGAATTACTTGTTAAGGTCATGCTATTGATTTGATTTACTTGACACTGTAGGTACACCGTAGACAATTGGTACAAACCAAGCTTGATGGGAAGATTTGGGGATAATTAAATTTTGTGTTTATATCTACACAGTTGTATGAACCAGACTTCTCTTATTATCACACTGGCTGATGCAAACGCTGTGGCTAAGTGCAAACTTTTTAGCCAACTTCTGAGAATTCCTTAATTAATGACCTTTATTGTTCCACATTAACAACATTCACAATAGAAAGACTCAGAATTTTAAAAAAATCACACTGACAACACAAGACCCTATACCCCAATCATATAACTTGCCGGGATACTTCATTGACACCAGATCGTATTTATAACAGCCCAATCATTTTACCGAGCCTTTTTGAATTTGACATTGCCCCGCACATTTGCTTATCCTCATACGAATTTCTGAACAGCCCTAAGGCATTTTATCTGACAGATGCTGTAATTCAGGTTATTGAGACTATCTAAAGTACAATCTAAATTATCCCATGGACACAACAACATGTGCACCGTTTAATATAGATGTGTTTTACAATTCTTTACTTGAGTCTAACACCGTGATAACCAGTTGCAGTTTTTTAATAATCCTTCGTTCTGCTTAAAACTTGAATAAAAACAATTGTCATGGATTTATCTTTAAAGTAAATAAATTCTTCACTTTTTACTGTTAAAGCAGTGTACATAAGTGGAGTGGCTCTGGGGATACTCATTTATAAAATCAGAAAACCATCGGTTTCACTTATTTGAGCAGCTGGAATAGGAGCACTTACATAATCGAATTGCTCCTAAAATAAAACTTCGAACGGGTAAATGGTTTACTGAACCGATCAAAATCTTCAATCTATTAGAGTGGATGTTGTACTTTTTGTACTTTTAATCTCTAGGATTTCTGTACAAACTTAAAGGTAAAAGGAAAACACGAAATCATGAAGAGACAATCTCTTGGGTTTCTTTTGTTGCAGTTCTTGAAGGAGGAAAGAAGTGTTAATGTTAAATATATGACTAATCTAATAAATGTAATAAAAAATGTCTCCTTAAAAAAGCGTTATGTATTGATGTGCAGTATGTAAGAAAAGTGAAACATGTTGTGTCGAACAATTAATTTAAAAAAATCCTAATACTCAAATGAGTTTTTGAGACAAAGTAAGCGAGTAAGACAGTTCGAGTAAAATCGAGAAAACAAAGCAAGTGTGTGTTCGATTAATATTTAATCAACAACTAACCTTGGAAACACGATGTCGTAATTCGGAAAGAATTGTAAGTGATAATTTATTACCCTCTCTTTTTAGTATTGAATAAATTATTATTGAACTATACATAACCCTTGTGTCGTGATTCAGATCGATGCAATAGTCACATGGTAAGAGAAGCTGATATGGAAAACGCATTTCATATTTCTGTTTGATCTAGATCTCTAGCACAAAGAGAGACAAAATAAAGCATCTATTTACGGACTTAAATAATTTTGATTATTCGTGTTGTGATAAGTTTTTAACCTTTTTTGATGTATAAAATAATAGTCCTAAAATAAATTCTACTTATAATATCATTTATATAGTAAAACTCCATTGAGAATGGATGGATTTAAAATCCATTATTTTTTTAGACACAGAAAGTGTAGTTTTTTACACCATCAACTGCTTGATTATTAAATGGTTTCATTAAAACCATTTTAAATTATGTAAAAAAATTAAATAATGCATACACAATTTTACCGAATGGTTACAAACATTTTTGCTCATAATATATGGGTTTGTAATTATTTTACAGGTTCTTTAGAATGAGATTAAACAATCCCTTAATTGAGAATGTAAAATCTATCCCAGTCCTAATAAATCAAGAAATGCATTTACAATTAACGAGTTATTTCATGCAATGGACCATAATTCAAAAGCAAAAAATATATATTTAGGAATCATAATATTATTATCATGAAACTTTCACAAAGCATACATACTTTCAGATGATAGTATGTAATATCCAATATCTGACGAAATACTAAAAAAAGTCTTTGAAACTTGAAAAGAGAGATATATTTGGAAAAAAAGCCTAATGTTGGAAAATTTATTTTTTCAAAAACGATGACATAAGCATTCTCAACTACTTGATACTTTTGAATTTCTTTTCCCTTTTTTTAAACATCTATGTTAAAAAAAATTAAATAATAATAATAACACGAGAACGCCTTTCAATTTATATTTCTATCCCTTTCAAATATTGAATTCCTTCACATTATTAATAAATTCTGAAAATGTAATGTCAATTTCTTTTTCTTGAAATTGTGACCTGATTTAAATAAAACGAACTTTTTTTACCCAAACGAACTCACAAACTTAAAAAATTCATATTAGGAATATAAAGTGGAAATGTTTATTCATCGTGTTTAAGAAAAACAAATATCAAGTAATAAATTTTCCTAAATAAAATTAGAACAGAAATAAGATGCATGTAGTCCCGGATTTTTAATGCTTATACTTTGTTAATTTCACGTATAAATCGATAGTTAAAAATTAATTAATATTTTTAAAAATGATTTTTCATAAAATATCGACTTTACTTCCAGCCTTACATTTTCCGTTGCAAGAACAAAATTTTTAGTTTCATTATAATAGCGCATATAATATGTGTTGAAGTAAGATTTTTGTTACACTTATTCTATGCCATGGCAACGTTGAAAAGAATATAAACTGACAAGAAAGCTTATTGACAACTACGTTAGTGAAATCTGTCTTTAAACAAGCAAATATATAATATTTTCTGACAATAATAAAAGAAGCTAACTGAAAACAAAATAAAGGCTTTATTTTCTTGAATTGTTAATTGAAAGCAAATCATCTTGTGCTCTTCAAAGTAAAAAGAAATAATAAAAAGAAAACAGCAGATGAACAATCTTTTTATTTATTGCTTTCTTTTTCCTGTATCTATTACTATTTTTGTCTTACCTTGTTTGAGCAACATCACCTCACGTAGAAAATAATCTTGTGTATTTTTTTTTATTGTTTTGTCTCTTTTTACTTTCATTTCCTTTCCTATATAGTATTGTTTTGTTATTCGTATTTCGTTGCAGTGTACATAAGTATAAAGTAGTCGATTTTTCGGGTAAATTAGCAAATATTTAATTATGCAAAAAAAAACTATGGAATTAAAAATATTTGTTACATTATTTCTCGAGCAATCAGATTTAATGCGTTTTTTCCGAAAAAACTCAAATCGATAATAAATCTTATAAAAAAGTATTCTTTATATTTCTTTTTCTGCTATTTTATTCGGTTTCTTTTTTTTGGGGGGGGGGCATAATACGTTATCAATAAAAAAAAATTTCCACATGCATGAACAAATGAAATAAATCTTATTGTTCTGCCTTTGAAGTTCATAAATAAAATAATTTCAGCTGTAAAGAAAGCTGATTTAAAAAAAAAAGTTTTGATATGTAACCTCGTAAAATAAAAACATATTATTTTTTAAAGAATGCTTCTGATTTAAAAGCATTTTTAAAGAAATGTGGCGAGAGATAGATGCATAAGCCGAGAAAATGCGCCAATTATGCAAATAAGTACAATCTATTTTATAAACAGAATTAAAAAAAAAAAAACATAGTAACCAGGTGAAATATTTATTTAAAACTCTTGAAAACGTTTTAAAGAAGGAATTTATTTTTACATGTTATTGAAGGAAATTTTTGTATATATATTGCACCATTTTTATAGGAGCAATATATAAGTATATTTCTTTACTTCAAAAATTACAACAAAAAATGCTTTAGAAAAGAAAAATCAAAACTTAACGAACATATTAAAGTAAATTATGTTCCTTTGCCATTTTCAAAATATTTATAGCTTTCTGTGAAAAACTGAATTTCATAATGCCATCTTCGAGTCCAATATTATTCCAAAAACTAAACAAGGAAATTAAATCTTAAGAATTACCAATATATTTTAAGGCGTGTCAAGAAGAACAATTATTGTGTAAGCTAATAAGTTTATCTTAAGGCTTTAATCCACTTTTCCACTGAAAAAAAAATGCATCAGATTCAACTAATTTTTCACATTCTGTAAGATAAAGTTAATCATCTGAAGGACTACGTTTAAAGAAAATTTCTTTTGAATCCATAGTTCAGTAGAGATGGATGTTTAGAAATTCTCAACTGATCAAATACCCTCACTAAGAATTAATGTCTCCCGCGTCTTTAGCGTAGTGGTATTACACTTTTCCTCCACGTCCTCAACAGGTAGACCAGAGGAATGGTCCGGAACACGTGTGTCACTAATCGATCGCATTTGCAGACTAACACCTTTCCCGCTCAAATCTGGGAATGCAAGAAAAACCACAGCAACATCTTTCTGTGATCAAGGTCATGCTCCCGGTTGATCTGATGGTTGCGCAGGTAATCCGCTTCTGTAATTCTAATGACACGCAGGATAATTATAGAGGTTTTAGTGTCCTGTAATCGAAGCTTTCATCGAACGCATCTTAATCTTAAAATGACAAAGTGAGCATATGGATTGCTTTTACCAAAGATATTTATATTTGAGTTCATGAAAAAATATTTCTCTCTCTTTCTAGTTTCACATAAAGTCATTTTAATCAGTATAAAATATTTTTTGATTCATATAAAATAATTCTTGATTCAAATAAAGTATTTTAACCGTAGGAAATACATCCAGATCCATTCAAAGTATGCTTAGATGAACATAAAATATATCTAAGTTCGTAAGAAGTATATTTTGGTACACACGAATGTATGTATATATATATATATATATTGGGTCCATGATGAGAATTAATTAGAATGAAAAAGAAAGGGAAAAAAATGTAAAATTACATGAGAAAGTGGTGAGGATAGATCGCAAGTAAGAAATGAGAACAATATTTCAGTTTCATTCACCACTATAAAAATCCATACTACAAAAAGTATCTTGTTTTGTTTACAGAAGCCTTCTCCTAATGTTAAAAAGTCAAACGTGTGCATATGTTTCTGAGCTTTTATGACTCTTATGCAAGACTTTAATTTATATCTTCATTTATTTTTAATATATTATGCATTTTTTACAATTCTGAAAAAATAATTTTGGTCTAAAAACACAGAGTGACAAATAAAAATTATATAGGAACGAAAAATATGTCGTGAATTTTGATTAAATCAGATAAATGATTAAATAAAAGAGCTCAAATTAATATTCGGAACATAAGTGAGCTTCAGCGTCTCATTCCAATCTTTCCAAGATGTTATCTTCAAATTTCTACTTCAGAAAAAATCCTAAGTTCTCACCGATAGTAAATGCACAATTTTAGTTTCGTGCTATAAGTAAACCAATGATGCAAACACCTTTGTCCTAGATGTCCTTTATTTTCATATATATGTGTATACGTATATATACATATACGGTTTTCTTTTAAAAAAATAGACACGCAATTGTGTTTAATAAACGTGCATGTAAACAAACGTGCAATAATTCATCAATCAATCAGGTAAAACAAGAGCTGTTTTTTGACTCAAAAATGAGGAAAAATCGAAAAATAATGCATAAATTCCTACCTTATATCTCTTCATTTCTTCAGATGTAAGATAAAATCACTGAACGAAATGTTATAACTTGATCGGCTTCAATGTGTGGCTGCTCATCTAAATGACATACACCTTTTCGTTGGACAGCTGAATCAGAGGCAACTGTCCTGCATCTCCGTTAGAACTTCTGATGCAAGCATGGTTGCCAGAGGCAAAAAAAACTTTCCATCGCCAATACGAAGGAGAAGAGGTCGCCAAGGAGGGTCATTTCTGTACGACCAGAGCTGGCTGTGTGGGTCACGTGACATTCGCCATGACGTCATTCCTCGAGTTTCGTACCTGATGCGGGAAAAACGCAACGCGGAAGGTCGATAAACGTAAGACACCGCCCACCACATAGACCTATAAGATCACTTCTCATCTACGTATGCTACAGGTAGCATTTTACAGAAGAGATCTACAACATAAAGGAAATACTCTTCAGATGTGTTTTGAAATAAAAGCTTTGGACAAATATTTTTAGAAAAAAAAAAAAAAAAAGAATGATTATTTCAGTGGAAAACTATATTCTCAAAATAATGTAATATTTCATTGGTATTTTATGGAAGTATAACATTTATTGCAAACTTTTTGTATGTAAATATTACTGGTGTTCACTATCTTGCTTGCAAAGAATTTGAAATTCAGTTTTTGTTTACAGCTGTAAATGAATCTGAGTGCATGCGTGGTTTCGGTTTGAGGGGGATGATTTCTGATTCTGAAAGTTTCGAGTTGGTATAGGAAAACACACTATTTTCAATGGAGGGAGGGGGGATGTAAAATTCGATTCGGGAAGCTTAAAAGAGGAGAAGAGGAAATGACATGTTGATTTGAAAATACTTTTTAAGAAAATTAAAAAAAAATAAGTAAATTTAATGATCAATCTCAGATGATAAAATTAAACTTGAAGGTAGAGTTTCCATGTCATTACAAAGAGTTTCAAAGAAAATAGGTTCAAAAATAAAGGAAACGAATTTGAACAGGAATTTGAAAGTAATGAAATAAATCCGAAGTCTTAAAATATGGAGGAAGTTGCAAGTCAGTCAACTTATAGAGAGAAAGATAAACTCATGAATGTTAAATGTTTATCTAAGAGGGTATTTAAATTTCATATATTTTTAAAATATAAATTCATTTCAATACTCAAATAAATTATAATTAAAACGTACCAGGCAAAAACTATGCCAATTCGAATAGGTTGCAGTTTCGTGCTTTTAAATATGAATTAAACCTTTAATATTTATTTCTATGGGGAAGAAACGATATTCAATTAAAACATTGTTAATTTTCTCCTTATGTATTGAGATTCCATAAATTTACATAAAAATCTCATCTTTCGGAATAATTAAAAATAATAACAATTGGCACTATAAATAATTCTTTTCATTAAAATTGCATGATGAATTTGAAATAAATAAGTGATTTTCAGCATAAAATGTTTCAGAAGAATTTAGTTTAATATTTCACATTTAATCATTTAATCTGTTGCAATTCTGTGTTAACATTGGGTCATATCGGAAAAGATTGCGGTTACGCGTAAGAGTAACTATGTCAGGCAGTAAAGCAAGCAAGCGTTTCGTCACTCATATAGTGAAAGAAGCACAAACTTTTAAATCAGATTCTACAGTACCTTATGTCTTACCATCATCAATTTACGATTTTGATGCCTCTCATTTGTCTTATTCATCTACCAAACTGTAAGCAAATGTGACATACGTTAGTCGGATTGATTCATTGTTTATTAATGTTGTACTTAGAAAGCTACACGAGGGCTATTGATGACGGACCTCGTAATTTTGAACTTCAAATAAATTATAATTAAATATAATTAAGTGAAGTAACGAGGACGACACCTGAGTAGGCCTCTCACTCTCCGAATTTCTACACCATGCCAATGGGAGGACTTGAATCCTCGACCAGACTTAAGGTGCATCAGTTTCGCTACACGGCGGGTCTTTATAAGCTTCAGGACTCAAATCCATGACTCGAAGAAAAAAAGGCCTGCCGTGATTTCACAATCCTGACAACTAAACTGCCGCGGCCCCATGCATGAGTTGGAAAAGAAAATGTTTTAAGTATTACGTTCATTAGTAAATGTATATGTGGGCATGTTTTGTTATTAGAACTCATATTTTATGTATAACAAAATGTAAAAGTTACCCTGTTCAATAAATAAAATTCAGTTTATATGATCCTTGAGAATGATAATTTTTAATGTTTATTTGTTATATTAATTTACTTTGGTCAGATGCAGTTCCATCTCATCCATCCCATGGCTTTAGGGATTTAAACTATATTTTTCCAGATATCATGATTAACCACATTCAAATAAATTTTACAAACGAAAGGAAAATTACGGATTTTTTCAAAACATAGTTTTGATCTGAAATGTTTATTTTTGTAACTGTCAAACTCCTTTAACATTACTCCTTTTACGTTGAACACAGTTTTAACAGATTCAACTGTTTGCATTTTCTCAAAAATTCTCCCTACGTACTATGTAATGGATGTTGAACCAATTATCATTAGTTAAATTACGGAAAAGTTTTTAAAAAATTCTGTTAACAAGAAATTTTTAATTTTCTAAAAAATTCTTGAATTTTGGGAAGAACAGGAGTGGCCTAACCATGGCACATGCTTCAAACGCGGTGCATTGGATTATTACAAATGGACTTCAGTTAGTTCTGAGTGAACTATCGTGGTGTCGAATTTTGAAGCAGAGTTTTTGCAAGAGCATTTTGTGTGTGTGTTTTAAATTTTGTGCGATGCGATGCACGTAACTGTGATCTATTTATTCTTTTTCAACATTTTTCAGAGTTCTGAACTTTTCCATGTGTTTTTAAAATTACTTTTATTCATTACAGTGGAAAATAAAATGTCCAGAAATGCAGAAAGTGATAATAGGCTTGAATTTAACGAACAGTAGGAAAATGAATTTTTTTAGCAAATTTATCAGGAAAACTATTTTGCATTGTTTACATTTTCGAGACGTAATAGAAGATATGATCTTAATAGATATTATAAAGTACAGTATTAGACTTACATAGAAGAAAAAATGAAGTTTAACTTTGAGTCTGAGTTAATGAATGTTGTAAAGATCCTGCCTTTTGCAATGTGTTATGAAATACTATAATGAATTTTCAATAAGTCATGAAACCAGTGTCGGGAAAAGTTAGGAAAAGTACTCCTAAAGTATTCGGAAGCACAAAGTGTAATTCGCCTAAAGTTCTAGCTTCAAAAAGCAAGTCAAAAGAAGTTTTCTTATCCTAAAAAGAAAGTGGAAGTGGGATGAAGAAAAAGTGTTTTATTTCAAATATGTTAAGAGAAGAATTACTTATCTTTGTGTAATTTATAAGGAATATTTTACGATGATTAATTTCGATTTTTTGGTTTTAATTAATTTTCTTAATGGAATGATTTCTTTTCTACTCCCAATATAGTTTTATTCTACGAAAAATTAAGTAAAATTTTAATACCAAAGGGAGACATTTTCTCAACAGATATATATAACAAAAGCTTAACGCAGTGTTTTAATTTTCAGTTATATTTTATTAAGTTTCTATGGGCACTTTTCTTTACAATTCAAAAAATCTGTTTTTTAAGGAATTATCTATGTAATAAACTTTTAAGAAAAACTCGAAGAAATTTCTTGAAATGCAGTCTCACACACTAAAAAAAAGCAGCTTCATTGAAATTTTAATATTCAGTCGCTTACCTTCTGTCCGTTTTATTATTTTTTAAAAAAAAAAAAAAAAAAAAAAAAAACCTCTGTGCATAAAGATTTCAGAGAAAGACTGGGATGAATGACCACAAAATATATAAGAGAGTATTAACTCCCTTTCAAAGAATCTTATATGCTTTTATTTTTCGTGTATGTCACATTCACAGAATACACAACACTTTACGCATTTAAGGTTCGTGACTGGGAACTATGCCACTGTTTGTTGTTAGTAATGGTATAAAAAAGCTATTTTTTGTTTTGACCGTGAACTAATTTAGAAAGACTCTAAATATATCCTAATTGTGATGCAACAAATGTACGATTTTTTTCATTTTTCATTGAAAATACATACATAATTAGCTGAATTATCTGATTTTTACACCTACAGTTTAATAATCTCCACTCGATATAGTAACACACAAAGTCAATAACATTATTTGAAAATATTAAGAAGCAAAAAATATAATTTGAACTCAGAAGATCCGTTGTACAATGAATGCTCGTTGTCAGTTTCGACTTTGAAACCCATTGATCCAGTCGAGACTTAAGTGACTGGCGATGTTCAAATCGAATCGTGGGTTTGAATCCTGATTCCATTAACATATGTTACATGCCGGATTTCGGGATTAAAACCGTTTTCAAAACTTTTCGTGTTTTTATCATCTATGTACATTTTTAAATCTTTTTTTTTCCTTCCTTTTTTGTAAATTGATTTTTTTTTTTTTTGTTGTAAAAGATTTATTTTACATAGAATTAAGATCACGAGATATTGTACTTTTAGAAAATTGATTTCAGATGTTTCCACAAAATACAATATATAAATCAAATATTTTTATATTTTCTCCTAGAAATGTCCTTTGAAGACATCACATTTCTACTTAAAACTCTTAAAAGATATAAGGAAGATATTATTAACTAAACTTGCTATTAACATACATCATTGTCTAAAGTCGTTGTTGGTGTGAAGTTGTTTATTAAAACTATTATATTGGTTACATATACGAGGTTGGTTATTAAATAACGAGACGACGTTGCTACAGAAGAAGTACGCATGAGCCAAACGCCAGAGACAGACAGCTGTTTAGCGTGAAGCCTTCTCTTTCGAATGTAGTGCCTCTCGCTTCTGTAAACAAATCCGTACGCCCGTAACCTTCGTTCGCATTAGAGTTATTTTTTGTTTCACCGGAAAAATGATAAATGAACAAAGAATTATTGTGAAATTTCACATGGAACTTGGATAATCTGAAACTTATAATTTATTGAAAGAAGTGTATGACAATGAATGTTTATCGCGTGCATGTGTTTTTGAGTGGTTTAAGCGTTTACAAAATGGCCCGGAAGACATTGAAGATGATTCACGCCCGAGCTGCCCTTCCACGTTAAAAACAGATAACAATATTGAAAAAATCGGTAATCTGGTTCAATCTGATCGTCGGTTAAGTATTTCTGCGATTCTTAGAATGTAGGCCTTGACAAAGAATCCGTACGGCAAAATTTTCTATCAAGAACTATGCACCGACTCATTCCACATTGTCTGTCAAGAGGTTTCTAGCCAAGTACAGCATCCCAGTGTTAGACCATCCACCTTATTCGCCAGATCTTGTGCCATTCGGCTTCTATCTGTTTCATTTCGACGAAATCTGTATTAAATGGAACATAAGTAATCGAAGTTGTCAAAGAGAAAGCGGCACGCGTCCTAAAGGATATGACAAAAGACGACTTCCAGCACGGTTTCAAACAATGGAAGTTTCGCATTTAGCGTTGTAGAGATAGAGGATGTGTGTATATTGAAGGTGATAATAAGTAAATACGTATGTCATCAAAATAAAATGTTTTACAGCGTCAGTCTCGTTATTTAATAGCCACACCTCATAGTGATAAGCTATGTTTTCAAATACAGGAAAAGCAATTCGTTACTCAGTCAACACGTTTCTTTTTTTTTTTTTTTTTAAATTTATTAATTACATTCTTCTTCAAAATTTTAACGGCAATATGTATTATTCAGCAATTTAAAAGAAATGCGATTCTTGTCCCTTTTATTCGACCTGCCTTAAAAAAGTATCTTTATTTTAATTTTACGTCTGATTACCCGAATTAAAAATAAAGCTTCTAGTACCCTTTTATTAAGATACTTTTGTTGGTCGTTACTTTGTGTGTGTGAGCTTACGTGAAAAATATCACGCACTTAAGTTCGGAAGAAACCTGAATTTTTTTTAGTTTAAATTTCGACGCAGACCTGAGTCATTGCGTCATCCATGACTGAATAGGTGTTTAACATTTAGCACGAAATGACGCAACTTCAAGTTAGCGACATTTTGGCTCCTTAATGAACTAGGGTAAGAGCGTTTTTTAATACAAAACAAAAGGCTTTTTTGCTTTCACGATTTTTATCAAAACAAAATAATTTTCATGATAACGCATTTTAAAAAACAAAATGAGGTACTTGCTTTCATGATAATATATTTTTCGAAATGAAATAAGGCATTTATTTTAAATAAAAGGTTTTTCTATCTATAAACAATATTATCCTCCCAAATAAATTTTTAAATATAATAGAACTGTTTTCAAGCAAAATTAAATATAATGTATATCCTCTTATGGAGAATGAAAGTAAATTTCCATGTAGAATTAAAAATGATACTTCGAAAAGAAAATGGGATATGAATACGAGAAAACTTTATTCAAATGCATAATATAAAGAATAAAATATTAAGAAAAAAAATCTGAATTTAATTCTGAAAAAAAGAGATTTAATAAAAGTAGCAAGTTAATAAAATGCCCAAACAGAAAAGTTTTCAAAAATTGTTAAAGAACATGAATAAACATTTGAAACAATTTTCATGCATTACAGATCAATTGAATGGCAATAAAAATAAAAATATTGTTAAACTTCTCTGCAGAAGTCTAAAAGGATACCTAATATTTCATCATACTTTCAGTTTGTTCATATCATATATATGGTAAAAACTCACAAAAGGTTTTGCAAAGTAATCTGGATGTTTTTGATATGATTTTTATTATCAAACAAAGTCATGAAATAATTAATTACAAAAAAGATAAAGAAATTTACTCCATTTATATTTAAGACCTTGAAGAATTGTTTGATTCTATAGACTTAGAGGATTGTTTAATGTTATCTTAATTAATTTTAAACAATTAAAAATTAATAATTCTATATCTTTTAAGAAATTTAAATTTCTTATTAAAAAGAAAATTATGTTAATTACGTTGAAAAAACTAAACAAATTAAAGGAGTATCTCACGGGGATCATGCTAGTAACAGTCTCGTTAATATTTATTTGCATTTCCATGAACATAATTAAATAGACAATAATAATTTGAGGGTTTTTTTTTTTTTTTACATATACCAAGGACCTTATAATTTTTCAAATTAATATCGATCCAGATTTTATACCAGATTTGTCAGATCATCCTTCTTATTTAAAATTAATTAAAACTATTGGAAATTCGCATGAAAAATATTTTTTAGATATTAATTTAAAAATAGGTAATGATAGGATAATTAGTAATATATTTGACAAGAGAGATAGTTTCTGTTTCCCTATTAATAAAGCTCCATTCTTTGATAGCAATATGAGCTTAAATATATATGAAAATACTCTATGTAACTATCTGCCTAAAAATATCAAATTAGTTAACAGGAATTTCAATTTTTATAATAACTTAAATAATTTATATAATTCATGTGTAAAGGTAGATTAATCTATTGATTTTTAAAAAGAATTTTAAAATATAAAAACTATCAAATAGATTAATTTTTAAGTTATTGATTAATAAATTTTTTGTTTGTTTGTTGGCTGAGGATATTTTTTAACTTTTAAATATGAAAATCAAAAAATAAACAAAAATTAAAGTACCTTTATTATAAATTAGTTTCATTTATTAAATTTTCATTTTTCTATTTTTTCCTTTTAATATGTTTATACTTTTGCAATGTTTGTAACATATTTATGGATATGTATAGGAATATATATCTTTACATTTTAATAATTTGGCTCACATTTTAAATTTGTTTTTGCATCTTTCTTAGAGATGGTATTCATACGCAATAACACTTTAATTTGATTTTTTTTTTTTAAAAAAAATTGCATTATCTTTAAATTTAGCCACCCGATGGAAATATATATTTCTAGTATAATTTCTTTCGTATTTAATAGTCTTAAATTTATTAATTGGAGAAAGTTAAAAAATTGTTCAATTCTAAAATGATTATTTGCATGGTTTCAGTTTTTTGAAAATTTTGTTTTATAATTACTTGTAAATTTTTATTTCAGCATAGTCATTCAATTAATTATTAGTTTCGGCAGTTATTTACAAGGTGGTTTCATCCCCTATTGGATTGAGATGTATACAAGAAATTTGTTGTAATGGTAAAAGTCATATATATATATATATATATATATATATATATATAGCTTCTAAATATGTTTATTAGGTATGATTAGTTTTAAGTTTAATGTTATTTACTTTAATAGAACTGTATTATTTTTCTCGTGTCATTTTTCTATTGCTGATTTTCTGTTCGTTGTTGTTGTTATTATTGTTGGTTTATACCTATAATGACAATTTAATTATTGAAGATGGGATGGTTGGATCCCTGAAACTATTTTAAACACACGTTTTCCATTTCAAGTATGAGACAGTATTTAAATTACTGTATTTCCATTTTCATTTTTCCATAATTCTTTTCTGTTGATTTTTGCTATACTCTTTAAGGTAGTTTTGTATTTAAATTGGTTGTATTTTTTAATTTATGGTTTATATTTGTAATGAATTAATATTATTATGAAAATAATAGTATTTCAGTAAATTTATGGCCTTTTTTTTACTATAGTATTTTGCATATTTTTTAACTTAAGATAACATATTTTTTATTTTTAGATTTTTTTGATAATTTACTGATTTTTTTCGATTAATTTTTAGTTTTTTAGTTTCTTAATGAAATTTTTAAAATAAGATTTTAGTTGTCTTAATTTAAAATTTAGTATGATTTTGTTTATATATATATAATAATAATAAAGAAAAATTTATATTTTTTATCCAAATTCCCTAACTTTTTATAATGTAAACAAATGAGGATAAAAAGCTTCCTACAGTTTTATGAATGTTTCTGAAAAAAAAATTACTTTCTATTTTGAAATAATTTTTTTCAGTTTTAAGTTGTTTTTATTTATAATTTTTGATTTTCATTTTTCAAAATTTTTTTACTAGCAGCGAACTAATTAAGTAATGAGAACATCATAATATAATCGTTATAAATAATTATATGCATAAGTTAATTTTGTTTTAAAAGAAGAATATTCATATTTCTTTTTAATTAATTATTCTAAAGTTTTTTTTTTTTTTTACTTTAATCAGTTTTATTTATTTCACGCACATATGAAATACGAATGAAAAAACTTTCTGTTTTAAAAAGAGTCTTATATATTAAGTTTAAATTTCCCCCCTAGATTTTAATAAACACTCCCACTGGGAATTATTTACTTGCGTAACGAAACTACTGAATTTAATTTAAATACAGCACTCCTCATTTAGATACTACTTTTTCTCACGTTAAATAAAAAGGCCTCATTTCATGCAGATAAAACTTTAACAACATAAATTATGAATACACTAAACAAAATGAGCTAAATAATTATTTAATTATTTTCGAGTTTGTTGGAAGATAATTTTTATTTTTTAAAAATCATTTTATTTCTCATCGCATTTACTTCCACTAATCCGGAGAGAAAAATTTTTAACTGTGAACAATGAAAAGGGAATTATCGGCGGAGAAAATTATAGAACAAACCGCCTTAGAAAAAGCTAAAATAGAACTAGGAAAATTAAAATTATTACGGTTAGACAAAGAAATTGAACTTGTGAAAAATCAAAACAATTAAAATCAAATGGCTCTTAACATGAATCAACTAATGCTTACGTCGAGTCATCAGCTCTAAGTTTAGAGTGTAATTAAATGTGCGAGAATGTGAACGACACCCATATCATCCAAAGCAGAAAACACTTTAACCATTTCTTTCAATGTATCAAAAATCCGTTTATACATAAAAATGTTCCCGAAGAACAGAATCAGAAATTTTGCTTAATAATTAGGAGAGAAGCCAATGGTGCTTTTATCTATATCAGTGATGAAGAAAGGGGATAAATTAGGGGGTGAATGTCATTAGTGTCTTGCGGGGGTGAATGCCATTAGAAAGCATCAGCGGACACAGGGAATGTCTCGCATTGATAGTAAAACTACTATCACAGACTTTTTACGCATCAATACACGGAGCACTTCCAATTTGCATCAAAACTCTTTATCTAAATTAACTTTTTCACTTATTTATGTATGGGGATCTTGAATGGTAGATTGGTTTTATTTACGTCGTACTAGAAGCAGCACGAGGGCAATTGGCGAAGGACCTCGTAATTTTGAACATCTATCCAGCGACGAGGACGACACCTGATTGGCACCTCTCTCTGCAAACTTCCACCCCACACCAACACAAGGACATGAGCCTCGACAGATTTAACGTGCATCAGCCCCGTCTACGCGGTGGGGCTAAAGTGGCCTCTTCGTTCGTTGAAATCCATTGTTAACTATTTGAGTTAATGTGTGAGTTTGCACAGTGAATTCCACGCCATAATCATAAAATAGGTTTAAAGGTATGTAATCTCAATGCAGAATAAAGATACCGCCACATATGGAAAAATGGTTTTAAAGTTTTGAAGTCTTAAAAACCACTTCACTAAATTTAAATCATTGTGTAAAGTGCGGTGAACACACTCGCAACATAGTGAACATATCAAATGCGCTTAGCTTTCAGAATTGACCACTAAGAATTGTCAGTTGTCAAAAGTAGTTATAGTCTATAGTTTCTATTCTTCTCCATTAGATATCAATCTAAATTCGATGTCCTTTTGAAGTGGAAACAAATTTCTGAATTTTCAACATAAAAAACGAACTTTTGAACGCTTTCGCATTCAAAAACCTTTTTCAAAAGGTAATTCGTAACGAAAATGTAAAATACTCATGTCGTACTTGATATGTAATACTCTTTCAGAAATCGGTCATTATGTCGGACTAGAGCCCCGCCGGATTACCGAAGATCCCAGATCACTGGAAAATCACTAATAATAATGCAATTAAACAGAAAAGGCTATGTATTACTGTGTAAATTTAATGTAATACACGCGCAAATAAAGTGTCAAATATGCGAAATAGTTAAAATTACTAAAAAAAATTGTTTTGTGCTGATATCCTGCATTATTCGGTTGAAGTAGAAAGCATAAAATAATTTTCTATGACTTATCAGTCAATCGATGCAAAAACTCTGCATTGCTGGCAGGTCCGATTGATGAAGCACCGGATTGCAGAGGGAGAACTGTTAATATTAAAATTTCCTCATAAAATCAGATCTTTTTTAGACAAGATATTTTATAGAAGCTTTCGTGCATTTAAAGCTGTGCCGTTTTTTTTTTTTTTTTTTAATGTCACACTAGAAGCTACACGAGGACTATTGGCAACGGACCTTTGAATTTTGAACCTCGGTCAAGTGACGAGGACACCTCAGCTAGCACCCCTCCCCCCTTCTAATTTCCACACCATGCTAACGTGAGGACTTTAAGGCTGTACCGGAGAGATAATTTTTTTAAAAAAATATTTTCAATAGATTTAAGAAAGAAAAAAAATACTGATTAAAATAAATTACGCAAAAAAAACTGGAAGAATAATAGCAGAGAGAAAATCGAAACTTGTAATTTCCATATAGCTTTATTAAAATTAAATTATTCTTTCTGATATCAGCATCTATTTTTTTATGAAACAAAAAGCAATTTTGTTTGTTTCTTAGTAGAAAATAAATATTGCCTTTTTTCCCTACTGTTTCTCGGTTGGTGTGATGATGACAGTGAGAGCAGTGTAAAACGTGGAATGTTTCCAACTGTTAATAGCTCCACCGGTTGTTAAAATTAATCACTGTCTTTCACCTTTCAACTTATTTCTTGTGTTTCTGACTCCTATGTTATAAAAATAATTGACTTAGCTCGTGAATCACAGAGAAATCTTCTAAGTCTATAAGATAAGGAATGAAATCCAAAACGGCAGAAGTCATTTTTTAAACTGATTTTGAATAGTCAAAGGATCAAAAAGAAAGAATTCATTACAATCTATTATTAAACAGAATGTGCTCTACAGTTTTCTGGCTTGGAAAATACTTGAGTCTCATTATATTAATAGAAGCGTAACTTAAATTGCATCAAAGCACAGATTTCATGCGAAAAAAAAAAACTTCAAAAAATTGTACGAAGTCTGGTTTTCAATCCTTTGGTTAATTTAGCATAGTTCGTTTTCATTTCTGTGGACGTTATGTCTATTGTGCTGCCATCTATGAGATAAGAATTCAAACATAAATTACTTTTCAGGTTTTTTTTATGGATATTTTATGTTACTTCAACAACTTTACACCAGTTTAATAAAGTGCATACATTTTAAAAATTAATCTGCCTTAAAACCTGTATAATTATTGCTAATTTCTTCAAATACAATGTAAAATTTTTTCAAAAGTTTTTGCGGTGTCAGAAGGCACAGACATGTCAAAAATGTTTCAAAGTTTTTACATTTTTATAGAAACTAGCCTTAGTTCCAGTAGAAAAGTTCTTTCAGCCTACATTAAATGTAGCGTCATATCCCAAACAAATCTATGATAGAGTAAGATGTTAAATAAAACATTTTTGAAAGATTAGATTTCAAATTATAATGTTTGTAAAATAACTTGCTAAATTCTTTAAAAAATTACATTGATTTGTAATGACAACTGTAAACTGAACAAAGAACTTAAATATAAAAATATGAATATACAAATTTAAGTTATTCTCAAGTTCCAAAAACCCAGCATGTATTTTTAACATGTAAAAAATAAATAGTCTTCTATATGTTATTATTTGTTTATCAGAAATATTTTTTAATATATATATTATATATATATTTGAATGTGAAACTAATTATAATTGAGGTTAAAATTCTGAAATAGTAACCCCCTTAGAGACATGATTCTACTGCGTGTAGAACAAGCTTATTCATTCTGCAGATTTCAAGCAATTTTGTCATTTGGGACTGCCTCTCCTGCTAAAAATATTTTTAAAAATTGAAATTGGCTTTGAAAATTTCAATTTAAAGTAGAATTATTTAAAACGAATATCAATAAGCGTAAAATAAGCTCCAGGCTCCACAGTAGCAATTACTATCAAGTAAAGAAAATACCTTCTTCAAATTCCTAATGCATTTTTATTTCCACAAGCCAAAACCTTTCTTAAGTACAAAACCGTTACAACTGTTAACAACAAAAAAGACTAAAAACCGTCAGTTTTGCCTTAAAAATCAATTATTAAACTAAATATTAAAATGAGAGCAAACGATATATTATTAAAACAGACAATAATATTAGTTCGGGTATTAAAATAAAAGCAGACGATAAAATATTAAATTAAATGCAACCTAGCAATGTAAATATACCTTAAGCAAGCTAAATGTAATTATTATAATCATAACGTATTATATCGTCAATCATTTGAATCCCCATGTACCCTTTATTTTATGACAACATTTTCTCTAAAAAAGCGACATGTTAGCACGTGTTAAGAAAAGATAAAAATTTCAACACAAATAGAATGACATTTGTTTATCATAATTTGATGCGTATTTTTCGAAACAGTTATACAACAGAAAGTACTGAACAAACGATACACAAATTAGTTCTGTAGTATGGAACAAAGATAATTTAGCTTGGTAAAAAATTAAAAAACTTCAAAGCCCATTAAAAAGGGGTTTTGTATGACGCCCGAAATACGCTTTTTTCGTCGTTTTACAGAATCATCGGGATTCGCAGGAATTTACTTCTGTTGTCTCAGTTCTGTGGTTAGAGTCAAGATTTCGAGTCTCGATTCCACCAAACGACTGTCGAGTTGAATAATGTAGACAGCAATACCTTGAATACAACAGATGATTTCCATCAAAATCTACTTTCGTTATAGTGTGGGAACTAGGAGAGTGAGAGCAAATTCATATAATATGTAAAGCTCAAAACTTATAGTTGCCCATCACTAATAACCTGTGTGTTAATTGCTGTTGTAGAATATTAATGAAGTAAAATCTAATCCTGTTTAAAATTTCAGAATTTTCCTACGATAGATGTATCTATATTGGCCCAAACACAAGAAAATAATGTTGTTTTTTTTTCTTCAATTTTATATTCAATTTGATACTTGATGTTTATATTTGTAAAATAAAAGTCTGTAGGTCTTTTCGTCTGCTTTCGTCTAAAATAAATTCGTCTGCTTCTTTACAATAATAAACATTTAAAAATAACAAATTGTTTGTTATAAAAGAGTAAAAAGAAAATTCAATAACTTTAAAAATAAATATGTTGGAATACCAAATCTAAGCATTTGGGTCATAAGTCAGACAAAAAAAAAAGGGGATTTAAGAGATAGTGATGATTAATCAAGAGCTTTTTTATTCATTAAAAAAATACAACTTTAAGTGTTTGTTTTGTTGAAACTCTCTTTGATCGAAGAAGCGTATATATAAACATAAGAAATAGAAGTGGCTGTTATTAGCTAACATATTACAACAAAAGTATCAAAACATTTAAATATAAAGTACCGATTTTATCAAATGTTTTTTTTCATATCGAAAAAATGAAGGCGTTTTATTTACTGAACAGTTTAATTCAGTGTTGTTTTCACTCTAGAATATATATATGCATATAAAATTTGAAACTTAATTGTAAATAAACACTATAAAACATTACAATCATAAACATGTTAACATGTTAGGAAATAAATTTCAATAATTATAAAAAAGAAGTCAATATTATACTTTTGAGTAAAAAACAAACAATATACACTAGACCATTTAAATAAACAAATAGAACGCTGCAAACAAAACAAAAAATGCAATTTTAACTATAAAAGAAAGACATTATATAACTATAAATAAATTTCCGACAGTAAGTAAATAAAACGAAAAAATTAATATGTTAAATATCAAAATTATCGGTAAAGAGATAAAGAAATGAAAAATCTAAATATTGAAGAAAAGTAAAGGAATGGAATGTAATATAATTAATGTTGTAACAGGGGCTTCAGACTTCTAAATACTGGGTTATTCCAGAATTAATGACGAAACTGTCTCAATCAACATTATATAACAAGGAAATCGGTTATAAAAACAAAGATACAATTGAACAGATGGATACAATCTTGCTATAAAATATGGTTTATCTGCAGATGTATTTAATGAGTACACATACTATAGTAATAAAGATGTTAATAATATAAATTTCACAACTAAAGATGGTATAAAAAAATTCATGAGTTAAAAATACAAATTATAGAACTACAAGATTTGATAAGCAGTTATATAATTATAAAGATTTTATAAGTCATTATGCGAACATTACAATAATTTAACTATTAAAAATATCTAGAAGCAAACAATGCTTATTAGAAATAATATTAATGATAAAGAAATTTATATATATATATATTTAGGATTACTCAAAATGCTATATTTTCATAAATAAACGACACAGAATGATAAGTAATACTTGAATGCAAAAGGACATATGGAAGTTTTTTTCCTACAAGTGTTCGATATAACTTCCTTCAGTTGCATGTATAATGTCAATTCTATAAATAAATTCCTGCTAAACTCGTTATTAAGTGCCAATGGTAATTGATTGTACAGCAACAGAAATCCGTTGAATAAGTTCACAAAAATATAAGGGTAATAGTTGCTCATATACTTTATCTTTTACAAATCCCCAAAGGAAGAAATCGCATTGGGTCATATCAGGTGATTTAGGTGGCCAGTTATGTAACACCTACAGTAATCTGTTCCACTGCGGCCGATCCAACTGCGAGGTAACTCTATGAAGGCTTCTAAAACAGCTTTCGTGAAATAGCTTCATGAAGAACACACGGGAGCCATCTATTGTTCGCATTATAAAACTCCTCCATAGTTTTCCTTTGTATTCATGCATTACTTATTCTGTGTCATCTATTTTTGAAACACACCCACACACCCACACACACACACGTGTGTGTGTGGGTGTGTGTGATCTTAGTTCCTAAAAAGCCACGGACTGCTAATTGAGGATCTCTGTCCAAGGAGATCAGAATTACTTTGTTTTACTTAGAAATCCAGCAATATATAAATTCAGGCAGCACAGACTGTTTCGACGAAGTTGTGGTACCATAATTTTTATTCATATATTTCACGATTATATATACACTGTGATATTGAGGGACTATAGCATAAGCGACACCAATCGATATGAGTTCTAAATGAAAAATCCTCTTATTAACTAGTATTGCATATTACTTATTTGTACCATTTCTGTGTTATTTCTGTTTCGATTAGCTTTGATTAAAGATTTTCGTTCTTAACTGTATTGTTTGCAAATAATGAGACAATAAATACACATCAGTATTCGAGTTATTTAAAATAAAAATAAACTTTAATTTAAAGGAAGTATGAGTTAGAAAAACTATATTTCACCAACTCTACCCCTGAATTTTTAGTACTGAATTTCGCTCCTGAAAAGGAAAAAAAAAAAAAAAAAATCTAAGAATTTTTTATTATTTTTTAGCTTCAAAATATTCAAAAATGAATTCTTTTATCATGTTTTCTACTATAAAACCATAACACTGTTGTTTGCTTACTGGCAATATAAATATTTTTATATGTAATCATTCTTGTTGAACATGATGTGAAATTAAGTAATCGGTAGTTAAGATGCCATTTTTTAAAGTAGATTTTAGGTCTTCTACTAAAATTTTCAAAGAAACTTGTTTAATCATAATGAACTTATTTTACATCGGTTTCCCTTTTTCAAATTTATATATGACATACAGTTTCCGAAGTGATATTAACATCGATTTTTTGAGATTCGAATACGAAAACTCTATGACGTTCCGTTATTTGTGATTTTTCATTACTAACCAAGGGGACTTTATAGTAATTTGAATGGCATAAAAATATAACTTCTTCCCAACCAAAATCGAACGTTATGAGGTAAATTAAATGAAGGTAAGAAGTGAAGTGAATTGAATTAGAGATAACGATTTATAAATGAAATATGAATGAAAGGAAAATGAAGGAAAGAAGTCGCATGTGCTACAACTCTAACTATAATAACTCAAATAAAGTAACTCCCCTATATGTATGCATAACTTAAATTTAAAAATATGCACAAAAGAACTTAAAATTCAGCCATAGCAAATGCTTTTTTTTTTAGAAAAATTTAAGAGTTTGAATGAAGATTGCTCTACTGTTATACTCTCCCCAATCAGGCATTTTTACAGGTTTCCTGTTCAATTATGCTAACATACCGCTAATTATTTTTAAATTTAATAAATCTAAGCAACAAGTAGTCGAATTTTCTATGGAGTGTAAGATAAATAAGATAGGTCATATTTTAAGTGTAATGTAAACATATATTTGATAATTTGAGCAGATATATAAGCAAAAAGTAATATGCCTAATTAAAATCTGAAGAACTAAATTAAGTTGAGGAGGTCAGCAGGAAGAATCCTTTTAACCTTTCCTGAAGGTGAAAAGAGAAAGAGTAAAATTATTTAACAATCGGCAATTCTCTTCATGGTTCTTCACCTGTCATTAAGTACTTTTTACGTTGTTAGTTTGGGGAGGGGTGAAGGCACGTGGTTTTCCAGAAACTCTTATTACACGCGGCGTCTTATCACAAAAATTGTTATCAACTAAAATAAATCGCATTATCTGAAAAATTCGTTTGCCAATATGTTCTTCGTGTTTATTACTCTAGCTTTATGCAGGGAGTTTCGAAACTCGTAAGTAGACATTTAAGGGGGGATAGTAAACTTCTAAACTAGCAGTTTTCACCACACAATGCATATGCGAAGAGTTAGTGGTGAACTCCTAGACAGTGCTGTAATAGAAAGCATAAAGAGCGAGTTTTCTTACACATCGTCATTTTCACCGTGAATTTCAGGAGGCATTTCTGATCATTGTACGTCGTCATGCCTCCTGAAATCCGCGGTTAAAATGACGATGTGTGTGAGGAAACTCGCGGGTTATGCTTTCCATTACAGTGCCGTCTAGCGGCTCATTGCTTGTTCTTCGCCTATGCATTGTATGGTAAAAATTGCTTGTTTAGATGTTTTCAATTACCCCTTAAATGTTTGCCCCTGAGTTTCGGAATTCCCTGCAAATAAACATTTTTTTGGAAATAAAAACACTCAGACATTGAAAACACTAAAAGGTCAGTCATTTTTATCAAAAAGTAGACAGAACCTCTTTCAGTGGATCAAATTTTAATACTTGAACAAATAATTTAAAATCATAAGAAATCGTTTACTTCCTACATACCTATATGATTATCAAAAAGAATAAAATTTTTTATACCTACTTAAAACCGATAGTTGCGAGTGTTAACCCTCTATATAAGTTAATGTAAGAAATGTTGGAATATTCACTAGAGGTAAATAATATAGATGAAAGAAGAATAAAGTTATAAAATGAGCATGTATCACCCATCACACTTGAATGACACCTCTGGTAGACATACGTAAGGTGGACGTAATATCTTAAAAATAAGTCCCAAAATGAGAGGCCTATATAGTTCTGACAAAATTGTATTTAAAATGATAATGTGTAACAGAAAATTTAACAATATACTACTTTCAAAAAGAATTAGCAAACTTTTATCTATAAAAGCTATAACGACTGGCCTTCATTACTCCCTCCTGCATGACATCTTAGTTGAATATATTAAGCAATAAATATTAAAATCCAATTGAAAACATGTAAGAACAAAACAAAATATTTCAATAATAATTATTGATGGATAGTTATATATCTCTCTCGAATGTCATTTAACTTATCAATTCTAAATTGGGATCAAATAATAAATTCTTATCTAACCAATTTACTCATTTGATGTTATCATTTCCTACAAACAGCTAATTCTTATCTTAATACTTTAAATAGAATTCGTTTCAATCCCCAAAACTATTTAAAGAGCTTCAAACCAAATTATAAATCTCTATTAGCAAGTCGTTATCCTTAATCTTTATTCATGTCCCTTTCAGTCTATTTCATTTATAATTCATTATCTCTAAATCACTTCGCTTCACTTCTGTCTTCATTTAATTTACCTAACCGCTTTTCATTTTGGTTGGGAAGAAATTGTTATTTTACGCGATTCAAATTATCATAAAATCCCCGAGGTTACCGAAGAGAAAATCGCGAGTAGCCCAACGTCACAAAGCTACATCCTTTACTGTTTCATCACTAATGCATAAAAAGTATTCTTAACATTACTGTTTCTTACCTTCTCGAATGCTCATTTGAAAAGAAACACAAAATTTCCTATTTATTTCCAGATTTCTCTAAAAAAATATAGCATGAGTTTGAATCCTTACTCAAGCGTTTTATACTCTGAGTGGTCCTTCAAACTTGGACACAGTTTTTTTATAATTGCGTAAGTAAATGTCTTTATGTCTTTTTGTTTAATCTTTTAATTGGGAGAGTATAAAGCACATATTTTATTTAATCTTCATAATTGGACTAGTATTCTTTGTAATTCTCATAATTGGATAAGTAAATCAATTTTGGTTTTGTCACTTTTACGAATAATGTAACAAAAACAGATAAAACATTTATCATTAGTTTAAAAAAAAATTATTTTTCAAATCAGCCATGGATCACTATCATAAATTTATTTAAAAAAGCATTGTATATCTTTTTAAATAAATTAGATAATTTTAAAGTAGCACTTTATTAGAATGATACATGCTCAATATTGCTATAACTCTGATATACGATTTAAACACCCTGTGATAAAGAAGGATTCAGTGGCAATCATTAAAAATTGTGTATTAAATATTCTGATTACCTAAAAAAAAATACAGCTTAAGATTCAGCGATTTAAGAGAAAGCAATCTTGCTTAAAATATTCCAGAATATTAAACGCATGATTAGAGAAAGGTTTGAATATATCGAAAGATTCAATGACTTTTGAGAAGTAAAGTATCATGCACACTGAAAATTCTGGAAAATGTGTGAAAAAGGAATATTTCTTTTGAGACAGCTAATTAAGAAGCTAGCCAGGACAGGACTAAACAGGATTAAACGCATAGAAGAGATCTGTAATCTGTTGGTATTAGGAAATAAAACGAAATGAGGTTTTCAATCTAAACACATAGGTTTTCTTTCAGTTTATAAAATTATTAATTTTCTAGTTAATGCGAGTGAGTTATTTAATAAAATTTGAATAAAAAGCATATAAAATGAGTTGCACCAGCTTATCAACTTAAAACATTTGCTTTTTAATATTGACCGAATATAGGCAGTGGTAAGTTCGCAATGCAATCAAAATTGATGTATTACAAATTTATCTATAAAATTATCTTCAGTTTTTAAAATAAAATACCTGAACCAATGAAAATTTGAATAAATACTCCTATAGAATCTTCTAGAGAAAATATCTTGCATTTATGTCTTTATAATTTTATATATTTTCCATAAAAGGTCTTTTGGAAAAAAAATTATATTAGAGCTTACATATTAGGGATAAATTAATTATCCTACGAGATGATAATTTGTACATTATTAAACATAGTTTATGCCTTATTACTTTACAGATGAATCATATTTTAAATAAGTAATGTTTAAAATTCGAAAATAATTATTCGCAAGTGTAAATCGAACTCATTGTAAATCATATTTGTGAGTGTTTCCTTCTGTTCCTTCAGACGAAGATAATTTTCTCGGAGAGAATAATAACTTAAGTTATGACAATGAACTAATTAGGATTGATGTACATCAAGTGCAGATGTTTGTCAAGAAGCAAAGTTAACATATAATTTGTTACAATGTTTTTTTTAATAAATCAAAGAGATTTATTATTCAGTTGAGATCAAATATATTTCTTTGAGTCATTGTACAACAGAGTATGATAAGAGAAAGCAAAAGCATAACCCATTTGTATGAAATTAATCGATGAGTTATAACGTATGTATCACATTACGATTTTTTTTTTTCAAATAAGTATTGCCACTTTCTAAACGAGTAAGCCTGAATGAGTATATTATTTATTCTCTTCAGGATATGCAATTTCATAATAATTATCGCGAGATAAAAATTAAATGAGAAAAAATTCATTTTAAACATTTCCCAAACAAACGAATTCATAAAACTAGAATAAAACATAAAATTATGTTATAAAGGACCTTTTTGCAAGCAAACATGGTTCTGCAGTCGATATCGGATTGTCAAATAAAAGCATATGGTTATCAATATTTACGTTCTTTCGTAATTCTTGCTTAAACTTCAATTTCTCGAAGTAAAAGGGATAAGAAAAATTTCTAGAAAACTTTAAAAGATAGTAGCTATAGAAAAAGGTCATACCTTAAAGGTTTTTACTATTTTTATTCTTAAGTCTGTTAAATGAAAGTTTTATAATTAAACTAAAATTTCAGATGAGGATAATAATGAAAAACACTCATTTGAAACTTGCTTATTGCATTATCTGGACAGTACGAACATGAAAAATTCTGACGCCAGAGGGAACGTTGGGACAAATTGACCCGTAGTTATTTATAGAGCAATTTAAAATATTCTTTAATTACGCGGTTATTTTTCTTGTTAAGTAAAACAGGTACTAAAATTCCAATTTTAATGTAAATCGCATAACGTACCCAGATTTATTATTCTTCATTGATAAGTGGCCAACACTTATGAATGAATACATCTAAAAATATAAAAATGAAACTTTAATCTTAACCACAAAAATACTGACAAAATATTTTTAAATGATTTTAACAAACATAGCGGTAACATTTCTTGCAATAATACTTCAGACCATTGTCCTCGCAGTCAATGCAGCTGTATTTTTAACATGTGCTTACATGTTATTGTTTTGAGAAAATGGCGTCAGCAAAAATGTGCGGGCATAAAATAAAGGATACATGGTCTTAGGTTCAAAAGATGGACATTGCTGTACATTTTGATTATAATAATAACATATAGTTTATTCATGGTATATTTACATTGCTAAGATATACTTAATTTAATATTCTACCGTCTGCTTTTATTTTAATATCCGAACAAAATATTTATTGTCTACTTTAATAAATTATCATTTGCTCTTATTTGAATATTTAATTTAACGATTAATTTTTATGGCAGAATCGTCTGTTACAATACTTTTTGTTGTAAACATTGGCAACGTTCTTGTACTTCAGAATGTTTTGCTTGTAAAAAAAAATGCATTTGGAATTTGAAGAAGGTATTTCCTTTTCTTCATAGTAATTGCTCCTGGGGAGTCTGGGGTTCAGAAATAAGCTTACTTTACGCTAATTAAAATTTAGTTTGGTGAAATGGTGATATATTGGGAAGATGATGGCTACCCAGTATAAAAACTCGAAACTTTCATCGTCGAATGAGTTCGCTACCAAAGAGAAAGGCCTTTCATAAACCGAATAAATAGTTCAAAAACGTTAGTAATATGTTAAAAGAAATATATAGAAGGTATATATACATACATACTTTCTGTATATATATATTGTGGTTTGATTGATATTTTTTGGAAGCTTATACTTCGCTAAATTTTGAGCTTAAAACCATATTTCCTTAAATAAATATTTGTCAGTGATACAAATCATTGTTTTCTTCAGTTAAAATTTTTCATTACTATCACGAGATTCTAATCTACTTCCTTGATGCTTCAGTTCAGCTTGGATAATTTTGTGTCTAGAATACATATTATATATAATTTCTAGCTCAACTGATGGATCTACAACATTATCGTCAGTTGACCAACATTTATAATTTTCTAAAAGGTCGTGCATTAATTCGATATCTTTCGAATTAGATGAAAAAAAAAAAATTTCACGAGAGTCGGCCACTGTGTGAAAATGTCACTTTAACCGGAATGCTGGGTTAAACTGACCCATTAACATTGGAAACAAATAACATCACCTTTCTGAGATAAACTCAAACTAGAGCATATTTTAACTATTCAACACTATTTAATTTGAAGATAAATTGAGAGATAAATAAATAATTAAAGTGGTTTAATCAGGAGAGCTCCTCATTAATGTTGCAGGGTCAGATTGACCCAACGTTACCAGTGCTAAATGTGTTAGTAAATTTCAAATATTTAAGACTCCAATGAATTACAATCTTTAATATATTCATTATTTCTGCAAGTTATGCATTTAATTAATTATATTATGTAAAGAAACTTCTGTATTATCTTTGAAATTCATATTTTAAATATAATTTTTAATGAAGATTCTCTTCTATAATATTTATTTATATTTTAAATTACTTATAAAACGAATTTTTCTTTCTTTTATTAATATGCGTGACCATGCACAAGCACATATGTAAGATATTGATTAACTTCATTCATGTAATTTCTGTTTCACGCACTTGTTTATGTCGCTTTGCATTGTTCAATATTTTATTTGGATAATACATCAGCTCCAATTTTTGTAAAAAGTCATCGATTGCTTATTAAAGTCACGCCAAAAGCAACATGAGTGCTATTGGTGAGGGATCTCTTTATTCTGAGCATCGATCAAGTGACGAGGATGACATCTGAGTTGGCACTTACTCTCCAAATTTCCACACCATTCTAAAGAAAGACTTGAAGCCCTGATATATTTAATGTGCGTCAGCTTCGCTTCCCGGTGGGTCTTAAGTGGCCTTAGGACACGATCCCACAACTCAACGAAAACAACATCGGCTTCGAGTTCGCTAGCATAACCGCTCAGCTACAGCGCCCATATGCAAAAGGTCAGATGAAGTAAATTTCATACTTTTTAAAAAAAAAAACTTTATTTTTTCTAAAAAACAGTAATTCCCAGACGACGTGGTATATAGTTAAGAAAAAACATTTACAATAAAAAAATTTATAAATGAATCAAATTTTGAAAACTGCATATGAAAATCGTTGTTCAAGCTTTCCACTTTTCAGTCACAAGACTGTTTAGGATTATACTGCCACACGAATGTAAAAGCGACTAAAACTATTGAATTAGTCGCTTATTATCTTGTATTAAATAAACTATTTTGTAATTTATGAAACAAGCCTATTTTGATTTTAAAAAACTTTATTTCAGTATCTTTCTCAATAAGCAGATACGTTTATGATAATTAGCTTTGATGCCACGTCATTTTCGGTCAAAAAGTGCCATCAAAAATTACTATATATATATATTATTAATGTTTGCTTCGTTTTATGCATCAAATATATTGTTTCAGTGTTTCTTTTTTAAAATTAGAATATTTAAAATTCCGTGGAAAGATAAAACTGAAAAACTAAAATAAATAAATAAAAATTTAAAAAATGCTCAATTTTTTTAATCTCAGTTCCAGTATTGTTATAAAATTTTTATTGCCTGTTGGAATGTTCTCTCTCTACCCTATTTGCTCATTAAAACAAGTGTGAAATATTTTTGAAATATTTTTTACTTGCAATTAGGCTTAATGTAACTATCAAAATAGATCTGTGATCTGATTAAAAAAAAAAAAAAGAAATCAGGAAATTATAAATATTTTACATCGCAACAACCAATGGAAGTTCCAATATTTATTTTATGATCCCTCAACTCCAAAAATTGTAAGAAAATTCGACATTTAAAACAAAGTGTAGGGAACGGAAGCATTTAGCATTTCTTCCCCCTACGTCATTGCACCTTCTGCGTCCTCTTCCTTGAACCAAAAGTACTTGGAAGTTTTCCAGAAGAGAACTAGCAGACAGAATTCCCTCTGACTGAAATACCATCATTGCATCTAAACCTGGAGAGAGATTTTGAATTTCAAAACACAAAACCACACACATGACTATACTATGATTGGCGTCCCGCTTGAAATGTCACGAACTCAGTAAACTTTAGCCTTCAAGAAATTTGATTGAGAAAAGTATGATCAAAACTTAAGCTTCTCTGAATACGATTCTTATCATGTATATGCATAGAAAAACAAAGCTGAAAATGCTAACTTTAGTGAAAGTAAATAAATGACGATTAGTTACAAGAATCTTATACGTTATTTAAAAAAATAATGGAATAAAATGTAAGTAAATATGGAAGAATGTCACAAAAATGTAATTTTTAGCGTATTATATTGTTATGGGTTAAAAATTATCTGAATAGTAGCTGTTTCGAAGTGAACGAGTGCCTACGTAAAAAAAATTCCATTATGCACATATTCAATCGTAATTTGTTACGAATTATGTTAACAGTTTATTTTTCTGAATAATTCCGAATAGTTTAATTATAAACTTTTATAACTTATTGTTAAATGTTTGAAATAGTTTAATTAGTAGTATTTAACATGGGAAAAAGTGTTACAAGTATAGCATACTAAATTTACTTATCTTCTTAATCAGTGTAATCAAAAATACGTTAGTATCCAAAAAGTTTAAGTACAACCGGTCTTTTAAGTCTAATTTAAAAACAAATGAACATAAAAACACCGAAATTTGGAAGAATTGTGTTTTAAGTAGTTATTTAATGAATTTTACATGATTTACCATCAATCACGATTTATGAAGAATTAATTTTTGAAAAAATGTATTACTTGATAAAAAAAAATCACAGACTTTTGCGAAAAAAATTAAATTAAAGGGTTTTGATAGGGAACGTGCCTATCCCTATTCACATTGATAGCCTCAACTTTCCAAACAGTCAATTAAGTTGCCAAACGCTGGAATGGGAAACAACTTCTACTACATGAAGCAACACTTATTCCAACTCATTTCACGAGCTTGAAGGAGGTCTTAAGAAAATCACAAGTTTTCTGAGTTACTCCTATATATGCAATATCGGATAGAATTGTGGAGATTGAGATGGTCATTCAGTTCATTCCAAGCCTTGATCCTCAAAATGTTCATCAACAGGATTAGATGGATGAGGTCGGGCTTTATCATCCATTAGGATGAATTCTTATCTACTAACAAAATGGAGTGTATTCATTCTCCAGCATATGGTGTGACATATGGAGCAAAGATCTCATCCCAGTCCGTCGTTGTTAAATAAACTGTTTATTAAGTTTAATATCTACAGATCTGTAAAAATCAAATTTCACTACAACGAGTAAATGTCGTTGTTGTATTTTATATATAATTATCTCACACATTTTATAATTAGAGCCCCCGTGGAGGAAAACGACTTAATTTGTCATCTATCGTGGATGTAGTACACTCGAAACAACTTTGTCGTTTTCTGTCTCATTTCACATACATCTTGTTACATACTTCAAAGATGAATTCAAAAATTCTGGAGGAAATTGGTAGTTGCTCAAAAAGTTGAAGCTTATATATATATATATAATGTATCAAAAATTTTTATGGATGTGTCATAGTCATGATTGGTTATACCGTATGTCTAAGAATACTTAAATAGTAAAAAATTATGAATCAATATCGATCATCATTTCAAATATCTGACAAATGAACAAAAGAAATGTATTCTGAAGCATTAATTTATATAAATTTTGTTTTAATGCGATTGTATAAAATTAAATAAATTGCTCCCTCCTTCCCCGCACACATTTTTTTCATAAAAAGGTAGAATTAAACCCAAACTAAATTTTTGATAAAAATGAAACAAGGCATACTTTATTGGCAATAGAATTCGAAAATTCTAACTTGATTCTGGTAGGATGAACTAGCTTTGCTTTTAGAAAAAGACCGCGATTCTTCAATTTAATCTGATTGTTCGTGACGTATTTAGTTACTTTTATTGTAAAGTAGGAAGCCCTTTCCTCCCCCAACATACAGCATTTTGTGGCTTACAAGTTGTATTGCTGGCTTACAGCCAAGATGGTGCGATATTTCGTTTTCTATTTGCGCTCTGTGTACAGCAATGAGTCAAACAAAGTTTCCTACAAGAGAGACCGGAATGCTAAAAGTGCCAAAACGGAATCCACCACCACCTTCGATGATCTTGACAAGGCAAATCTGTGACCTGCAAAAGCCTATTTTCAGGCCCCACTTATCTTCAGATGCGGGTTGAAGACTTTTGATTCCACTGCTCTCGACAGGAAGGTAGGATCTTTGTTGTGAGTTCATGAATTTGGCAAACGTCCAAAGACAAGTTGGCGACCTATAAGACACATTGGAGGTGCTGCTCGTTTCGCAATCTTATCTAAAAATTAGAAAAATTCTTTCTCAACAAAGAAAAGTCATTCCAATCAAATTGGTTGACCGCAATAGTTGTAGAAATCAAAAGAGGAAAGTTTGAATATTTTTATAGAAAAGAGATAGAGAAAAATATGACCTTTAAGGCTGCGCGCGAGTTTTATTGATAATGTTATGAAGCTGTCACTGTCAGTTAAACATCTTACCCTTACTTTCAAATTTGAGTCAATACAACAAACGTAATTTTATTCAGTTACGAATTTTAAGAAATTTTGAGGTTCATATGTATATTTATATATACATTTTTAAAACGTCCTTGAATAAAACTAAGTTAAATAAATAAACTACATCGATTTTGCAGGTGATTTCAATACATTTATAACTAAGTAACTCGTTTTTTTACTTCAAAGCACGAATTTAAATATTTTATAGCCTTACTGTTACAATAAAAAACAATCTAAAAATTGTGAGAATATAATATGATTTGAAAAATCTATTAATGCAACGAACTTAATTCGGTTGAGCTATTTTATTCCTGTAATTAAGTATTAATATTATGTATTGTACGTATTCTTTGAAAAAAGTGACTGGAAATAAAATGTGAACATCAACAATTATTTATTTAAGTTTTGATTTTTTTAAGTTTTACAGATGGGAACAGTGATTATGTTTTAGCGAACTCCAATTAAGAATGAAACTGAATGGTATTGCTTTTCATTTCCTCTATGCATTTAACTGGTTTTTTTTTCAAAACCACCTTCCTTTTCAGAATCCAAAACAATACACATAGCATATTGAAAAGAAGCGAATATTATTTTCTTCATAAATTGTATGTTGATTGAATCCAATTTGCATTGTTCATTTGACAGTTCTGCCATTTAGTATGAGATTGTTTACCAAGCGTCGATCATGAAATATTCATAAAAAATAAATACAGAAAGCCCAGAAAGATATAACAACTGTAAAATATTCTAAATTGCCTTATTTTTCGAAGAGATGCAAGTTGTTCCACCAAAGAGAGAGAGAGTGAGCATCCCTGTTTCGCTCTTTCCAAAATAACCATTCGATAGCAGACGCAATTTCTTATTAACTCCATTTTAAAACGTCAAACATCACTGAAGATACGAGCTGTTCCTCCTAAACGACCTTCAAGTACACTCCTCCCTCGCTGATCTTTGAAGAAATGAGATGAAGAGCGAAGATTTTCTCCGATCGCACTTTTTGGGCATTCCTGATCTTAAACAATTTTACATTAAATTTTTCTTTAAATGGAAAATAATAGTATAAATCAATAAACACTTTAATATTTATGACGTACATCTGAACTGGAATACAGCCGAATGCTTAAATCGTGAAACACATGGGATGAATATCCTTTGAAATGACCTTGATCGAGACACTCCTCCGGAAGGAAAATTGCTGAGTTGTCATCCGACATTTTTAGTCACTTTCAAAAAGAAGAATAATTAAATAAATTTAAATCAATATTCTACAAATTAGTGAGCATAATTTAAATAAATTTACTGAGCTTGGTATATCAAACACAGAGTTTTCAATGCTTCATTTCATCTCAAAATATTGAACGCACGTGAGAATCTAAAGTACTTTAAAATGCGACTTTGAATAGATGCTTTCTTCTCCGTCTATTTCCGATGAGAAAAAAATTCTTTTCCCCACCATCATATGTTTTTAAAACCCATATCGTTACAGTAAAAAAGCTTTTTACGTGATCAGAAAGCTTATTTTGAGAATTTTGACCATTTATTTGTATTCAAGAATGTAAATACTCTAAGAGAAATTATTACTAACATTTGATTTTGTATTGACTATTATTCATCAAAATACAACTATCTGTACTAAAACTGGTTTGGTATTTGCATTGAATATAAAGTTCATGGCAAAATACATATTCTATAATTCAAATAACTATTTAATTCATTACATCAAATTATTTATCAGTTGGTTTTGAGATTCTTTTTTGAGTAATCTTTTTTAATATGTAAATACTTATATACATAAGTAAATAGAATATTATATCATTTTAGGTTTTATTAACTGTGGATGAAATTATTAAAGGATTATTGATTTCGAAGAGGATGTACAAGAACATCTCAAATTTATCTCATAGAAATACCATATTAGCTATTTTTAGGAGCTTACAACTTTTACAGCTGAGAGATCGCCCCAAGTACTTAGTTTAAATGCATAATAAGAAAGATGAACTAAAAAAATGACTTAAATAGAATAAAAAGACAATTCTAAAAATAAACTTTAATAGAGAAAATTACCTTTCCTAATAATGAAATAAAGAACATAGAAAAAAAGGTAGGAAATCTTTAAATTATTATTATTATTATAATTATTATTATTATTATTATATATGTGTGTGTGTGTTACATTGAAAAAGAACGATTGAAATAACGAGCTTTAAATAATTTAACAGGTCATACATTGCAAAAATATTTCTGATTTATAGAATTCCGATTTGTATTGTGTTCTACCCATCTAATGAAGCTCAAGTTGAAGCTACTCGACTCTTTGACAAACAGTTCTTTGTAAATGAACTTTAGAAATTCTCTATTTCCGCCTTTAAAACAGATTCTATCTGTATAGGTGTCGGAAGTTCGTGAGCTTTTACAAGACAATCTGTTTCTTTTGTTTATCCGTTTCAACTCGAGCACTAGTGCCATTCACTTAAATCTTTCTGTTTAACCGGAAAGAAAAGAAGGAAATTAGGGATTAGCTCCCGAGTCACTGCTGGTTTCTATTCATTGTGGTTACTCCAGACTCAGTGGAGATTTCTCTTGTATTACAATTAGTACAGTGGAATTGTTCTACTTTGATGACCATTGTCAGGTAAACCATACGAATTGATCTGAGCATCAATGAAAAGATTTTTTTAAAGCATTTTAACTCCTTTTTCTGAATAAGAAATTAAAATTGCATCTTAATAAGAATAAATTGTAATTTTTGAGAAAAAAAATTTAAAATCCGACAATTTTAAATTCAATATTTTATCGTAAGTTTATTAAAATACTAAAAACATTGCATATAAAGTTACTGAAGAAGTTTTATTTGTCTGTTGATCCTTATTCCTATTAATGGTGGTGTATTGTCCGAGGAACTGTCAAAATTTATTTTTATAACTATTATTTTATTTATGTTTGCTATCTCTCAAAACATATTATTATTATTATTTTAAAATTATTTTATTGTTTATTATTATAATATCATCATTTCATCATTTGTTATTATTATATCATCATGTTATTGCTTACTGTTATTATTATATCATCATGTTATTGCTTACTGTTATTATTATATAACCGTTTGTTTTTCTAAGTAAAATAATTTTAGAGTTTACGATATAAAGAATTCAGTTTTTGAAGCATAAAAAAAGGTTCTCCTTTATCTTCCTAAAATTCTTGCTATTTTATAAGAATTCATTTCATAAACAATCATAATCATTACTTTATATATATATATATAATAAGAAGGATATAAATAAAAATAAACGTTTAGTTAAAAGTTCCTCACACACACACTTAAAAAATGCGATACAATACTTGAAAATTTATTCACAAATGTAAAGCTTTCTGTGTTACATATATATCTATTCTGAAAAAAGGAAACTAAGACTTATAGAAAAAGAAATTTTGAAAATGGTAATCAATCACACAAATATCAAATTGACTTGTTATTCTGTTTAACAGCAGATTATCTTTGAGATAGATATCCTAAATTTTTCTTAATTAATTTAAAACAAAAACTGAATTAAATTTTTTCTGCATAACAAGTAACATTGAATGAAACATGAAGAGGTTGCTCCTTGTTTAAAAAATATCGAAAGTTAAAATAATTTTGATAATGATTAATATAAGAGTACTAAAACTTTAAACAAAGTGTACCATAAGTTACTTATAACAAGATTCCATTAAATACCAATAAAGTATTACATTTATACTTCATTGATAATGAACTATCTGGGATATTTATAAAAAATTATGTTTCTAAAAAGTGATGTGGAGGGAAAAAACCAGAATTATAAAGAATCATTTAGATATCTCTTTCTTCCTCTGATTGTACGTTTATATTTTTTTGTTCCTAAATATAATTCATGATCTCAGTTTCAAACATTTCGATTAATATTTTAATTTAGAATATATGTATATAATTCGAAAGTTTTTATTTTAGAAAAATATTGCTTAACTCCAACTTTCTTTTCTTTTTTTAAAAAATTCGATTTCAAACCGTCTTTTAGATTCAATCCAGGAATATTTTTAGGCGAATTAGCAAGAATAATAATTCAGAGATTAATAATAAAGATTAGATTAGATAGAGAAGAGAACAGATAGAGAATAATAAAGAGTAATGAGTAGGATTAATGTTTTCAGAGTATTTTCCAAGCAGACCAATATCTAGATTATTGGGATTACTTTGAGAATTTCTAAGTACTGAATCTCGAATTTCTCCAAACACAGACAACTTTTATGATCTCCAGACTAATTTAAACTTTCCTTAAGACATTTTATCTTAATTTTGAAGTTTTATGTCATTATTCAAAATTAAGTGACAATTTTTTTATATTGTGAATCTAAATTTTGTCATTTCTACTAAATAACGCACAGTTAAACCAAAATATTCGCTTAGTGATACTGCTCTGTATACCTGAATGTCGTTTCGACTGTCTGGGTTTATTCCCTTTCCCCTTTATCGATTTTCCGAAAGCGCGGTATTGAAACCCAGATAAAAACAAACAAAAGGCTTTTGAACCCCTCCCGTGAAAATCACTGCTCCGTCACCTACGAATGAAATGTCGATTGAGAGAGAGAGAGACGATCAACATGCAGCAGTAATTCATTTATCTTCATCCCACTCCCTTTTTGTTTCTTGGCTAATTCTGATGCCAAATGTCATTCATTAAAGTTGAATGAACGTTTTTTCCCATCTATATAATCAAGTAAAGCATTTATTGGTTTTTTGTAAAAACAGTTGAAGTATAATTTCTTTGAGATATAACTGAAAGATAGGAACATAGTAAGTTTACTTGTAAATCTGTCAATGATAAATATTTTGAGTAAGATAAATTTATTTCGAATTACTTGAAATTGAATTTTAAATGAAACAACAAATTGTGTCTTTTAACGAAAAAATCAATAAGAAATTACAAGGCTTTCCTTTACTTGGGTCAAATTTTATGAATATTTTATTTCTTGACAAGAACTAGTATTAATAATATCTGTCTGGTTTTTCTGTCAACTCTCTGAAATAATTAACTTTATTTTTTAATTTTTTTCGCTTTTGTGAAATAATTGCCAGAAAATAAAAATATTAATTAAATTTCTTTCTTTTATATCGAAATAACAATATCTGGCCAACATTTTTTTAATATCAACTAATACAAACTTAAAAATCAATAGCTAATCAAAGGTCAGAATGCAAATGGTTTTGGTTGAGTGGAAAATTTCTCTTGAAGAACAGTAAGTTATTGTTATCATA
Organism: Nephila pilipes; assembly: GCA_019974015.1. NCBI lineage: Eukaryota > Metazoa > Arthropoda > Arachnida > Araneae > Nephilidae > Nephila > Nephila pilipes. Next base: position 94,191 of record BMAW01081776.1, on the reverse strand, counting down.
TTTGTGGAAGAAAAGCTAAACGATTCGATTTAGTGATTTATATTGACAGCAAAAACCATTGTTTGGTTTCGAACTTTTATAATGAATAACTAATGTTTTTATATAGTTCGAAAGGAATAAAACTATGCAAATCTTCAATTTCTGTCAAACCGTTTTTGAAATTATATTAGAGGTGCCAAGTTTCATCAAAGGTGGATGATAAAACTCCAACAGTGAAATCAATTTTGAATCTTCTTTTACGAATAACCAATTAGAAAAAGTTGTTAGTTAAAAAAAAGGTAATTTTCTTCATTTAAATATATTTTCCGTGCCTTCAGAATAAAAAAAAGCTCTTTTAATTTTTGATAACCACACATTTGTCAATTGAAATTGTTAAAATCAACGAATAATACTTTTAAATGCAGTTTACGTTGGATAGAATGCAGGTTCTAAGTAAAATAATGGTATAAATATATCGTATTATTCAGTAAAAATATATTATTCAGTTTAAAATAAAACTATATTACTTCTCTTTATATTAAATGTCTTTTCATATATATATATATATATATATATATATAGATTAAAAATCCTTGTAAAAATTAAGGTAGAAAATACATCCCAAATGCCATCCATAAAGTGTAAATAATTATCTAATTGCTTATATCTTACGGTAAATATAGATAATATTTAACCATACATAATTCTAGAACACTCTTTACTCAGTTATCATTTATTTATCAAAATGTGTCTTATCTTTTTTTAAGATACCACTCTATTCATAAATAAATTTCTGCTAAAATCTATTGAATTTTAGTTCCTTTCATTAAAAATCCCTTTATAATAAGTAGAAAGTTTATTTTATGGGTAATAAACTAATAATAAAATTATATTTACGTTTTAAGGTGATTTAATCAAACTAAAATAATGAAAATCAATATTTTGAACATGGTCTTTAAATTAAATTTTAAATTCAAAACATGGTATAAAAATCTACAATTTGAGACCCATTCAATCAGATTTTTATTGATACCTTAGATAATTTGCTGAAAGCTACAGAAACTTGGAGTTAAGAAAAGTTTACGTTTATTACGCCGAATTCATGCGTTTCACGCTGATAGACTTTAATACTGTATGTTGGCCGTTCCGCCGTGCTTCAATGTGGACAGTTAAAACAGTTTTCAAGAGCAAGATCTAATTTCCTTCTCCTCTCTCTAACACTAGGTTATTTAAGAAAATAATCGCCATAGATGGGATATCATTTTATTTGTTTCCGTGTGATTTTATTCAAAATTCTAATAAAGTTTACTAAACGAGATGTGGATAAATGTAGATAAAAGTAATCACAAAAAATTTAAGAAAAAGGATTTTTTAAAAAATATTTTTCTTGGAACATATAAATTCAGCATGCTATCTCTAGGGCGCCCCCCCCCACAGAAATTGGTAAGAGCTTCTCCTATCACAATAAGACATACATGTTCAGGTTACATAAATATTAATTAATTATGAGGATTAATAGAATTTACATGAATAAATAAAGTAATGGTTTGTAACCGATGCATTTTAAATTTCTTAATTAAATCCGATAAAACTCATTTTTCACAACATGATTATTTCATAAAACTATTACTAAACTGTAATTTACAATAAATATGGCTAAAAACAAAATCCCAGCATTTGGTAGTAAAGAAATTAAACAATCGAACTAATTTTTAAATAAATCTTGAACATAACTGATAATATTAGATGAAACTTGAAGAAGTTATTACAGTTCTTTATGTATCTCGGGGGAGGGGGGGAATGTTGTAAAGTTAAATCTTGCAACAAAAAACTCTGGGATAATTTCCTTTCATGTAAAGTATTTTTAAATAAATAACATATAAGTGTGTGTGTGTAAAGTCGTGAGCTCCCATTCATTTAAGATACGTTAAATTTCAGACGTCTTCTGTCAAAATCGTTTTAGAATTATAATTATATTAAATTTCCTTCGCAAATTTCGAGGTCAAGTTCTCAGTGCACAATTAAAATATGTGATCATCATACATAAAAATTTAATTTCATTCTTGGCAAGTTACTATTAAGATTAATGGAGCACAATGTAATTAACATGATATTACTATTGTGTTATTGATGTTAATTCTGATTTATAATGAAAATGAAATATAATGAAATAATGAAATAAATGAAGTTTGCAATGAATTGCTAATATAATGAAATTTGCAATGAAAATTTCACTTCATTTTCAGCTTTATAAAACATGTTTTAAATAATGTATAGATCTGTTGCCTTGTCAACTACTAAGACAATAAAGATTTTCTAGAATAAGATGTTTTACAGCAATTAAATTAAATCACAGCGCAAAAGACATAACTTTTGCTTCATTTGTGAACTCTAAGTTGTTTTTCAATGAATATTATTTTCACTTATGTCCACCTTAAAACTGATATTATGATAACTGAATAAGCATATCATTCGAATTAGTCTTTGAAATATTATTTTTCTTACTATGTATATAACTACACTCAATTTACATTACACAACACCACACACACACACACACACATATCCGTTTATTTATAATTGATTGTGTGTGAATAATAATAAAATTAATTTATCTACTTCACAACATATTAATTCTATAATGGATAAATAACCATTATTTTACATTATAATAAGTTTGTTCACATAGGAATTCAAAGAACAATTAAAAACAGAAATATGTTTCCCTGATACACATGATGTATATATTCTTATAGGAAGGAGGACACACTACACCACAATAAGTCATAGTATTCTACACATTCTATTCTATTGCTATGGGAGACTAGAAGGAAAAGAACTTACGTAGTCGTCTCTCTTATGAGAGCTCCGTCCAGCTATGGGAAGCATAGAGATATCTGTGGCCGACGAAGTCAAGGAATCCGCGGGAGAAGCACTCCTTGACCTGTCCCTCTCCGGCAGGTTGAGATGAGTCATCTCATTCATTTGGAGATGGTCTTCCATACCTAAATACTTGTGTTTCGCCAGTTCGTACAAAGTTGAGAGAAACGCGTCTAAAACAAGTTCTTGTGTTCGTCTCTCTTGTTGCGATCGCTTCTGCTGATCACGACCTTGCAAAGTCCAGACGCAACGTCGCCAAAATACCGGAGAAGATCGCCAAGCTCACTGCGCCACCGAATCAACCTGGAGGAAGGAGAGTAGTGCTCTTTCTCCTTGGCGATTTTTTTTTTGTCCCCTCTGCTTTGGAAACTATCACGGAGTTTCGAAAGTGTCTCACTTGTTAGTGAAAAATAAATAAGCATTGGAAATGAGAATTAATTCCAGTTTTTAATTATTATTTTCTTATAAATCAGTAAATCGTATATTCATGCTTTTCTTTAGATTTCTAAGAGAACAATGCAGACTCTGAACTTCATCAAAATTCGAATTAATTACATATTTAATTCAAAAATTAATGCATGCATTAAGTCTTTATTTATTTTATCCTTTGTTTGATTCTGAGCCTTTAAAAATAGAAAATAAAATTCGTACAGTAAAACTCGTTAAGTTGGATTAATTGGGACCAGATCCGATGCGGGATATCGAAAATACAGATTAAACGGTGTATGGGAAAAAATAAAATAATATCAAACATTCTATAGAAAATCCTATTTATATTGAACGAATTGAGTATGAATCATATTTACTGAAGAAAAAGACGTCTACTTTGTAAACAATAGAAATGCGCTCAAAGTTTTTTTGCTGCTTTTTCCATTTAAACAATATAGCATCGTATGCCATTTGTCACTTGTGACAAGAGATGTAATTAAAGTTTGGTTAACTTTGCATAGAATATTTGTGAAACTCCTGTGGGCCCCCCCCCCCATTCCTTTCATAGCTGCTAGAAAGAAAAGAAAATTATTTTTCAAAATACGCGGATGAAACAAATGTTACGATGGAAATTTGCAGGTCACTTCTAAAATTTTAAAAAAATCGAGCAGATCGTCCTGGGTTATCAGGAGATCCGAGTTGAAAGGTCCCGAATTAACGAGGTTTTACTGTATTTAATTTTTATGAATAAAATGGATGTTATTCGGTAAAATCTTATTAAACTTTCAATCCTCTTATTTGATATTTTTGGGAAAAAAATATCTAACTACCTATATATTGTCATTTTTTTGCAATTAACAGAAGGAAAAGAAAGTAAGATAATTATTAAACGAAATACCTCATTCTGAATGCGATTCATTTGAAATTCTAAAAAAAAAAAAATTTAAGTAATCACACACACATACTTATTCACTTTATCGCTAATATAGCATGTTTAGATGACAAAAAGTGTATTTGCGTATTACTTTAAAAAGAAAAAATGGTATGATACTTTTTCTAGAGATTTATAGCTTCTTGATTATGTACATAAAACTGTTGTGAGATTAATTTGTTTCATTTCAATTTTATTTACATAATTTCACGTCAGTTTATTACAGAGTCAGAGGTTACAGCTTCAGAACTCATATATCGAAAAGTAAGTAAAAAGTTGTGAGTATTTTCAATTCATTCAAGTAATCCAATGAATAGTATGAAAGTCTTAATTTTAAAAAAATGAATAATGAGTTTAGTAACATTAAAAAAATTCATTAAATTTTATTATGTAAATTAAAATAGCGTAAAAATGGTTTTACCATTAAATGAAAAATTGTTTTTTTCATTTAATGGTTTTCAAAAAAAAACAAAAAACCCACCTTTAAATGGAAACTTAATTGAATTTTTATTTAGATTTAACTCAGGTTTGAAAATAGGCACATTTTACTTACACCTTAAATTAATAGCGGGAAATATATATTAGTATGTATTTATTGTAAAATGTTAATTAATACTCTATTCTTATTATTCGTCAAACTTCAAAATATCCTTGTTCACGATGATCTTCCACTACTATGGATTTGATTTTTGTTTCTGTTCCCTTAAAGTATAAACATGCTTTATATGGTTCATAGAATAACTAAAATGAATAATTTAATCTGTATACAATCCCTGAATTAAAATAATGAGGACCAGTGAAATGCCCATTCTACTTAATTAGAGTGAAAGAAAGTTGTTCGGAAGCTTTGACGGAAAATTCACAGAGGCTTGTTGATTACAATTACATCATATATACTTATCTTTTCGAACATAAGGGAATGTCAACAAATAAGTTTTGCAACCTGAAATTTGTGCCTTTTCGGACTATCTAATCGATATATTTCATGTGAAATTCTATAATATATTTTCAGCGTTTTGTATCGATTTATGAAATGTTATTTTAATATCATATTTTATTTCTGAAAAAAAAAATCAGTTATTAGTTAAGCATCTTAAGGGTCTGAAGACTATTAGTGTTAATATTACAGCAAATAAGCACATGTTTAAACACTTTATTTTGTTCTTACGACTTAACAAATACTTTATAATAAATATTAAACTTTGAAAATTTTAAATTTTGTGTACATTTAGCATTCGGATAGGTTCAATTTTTATAATTTTTTGCTTGGAAATATGAGGTATCTAAAAGTAATTACATTTTGCGGCTCTTAACCTTTTACGTGTTACTCAGAAAATTTCAAAATGTTAATATTCCTCTATTTTAGTATATAGTATCATGTTATTTTTTGTTAAGTTTTAATCACGTACCAAATTTAAAATTTCTTGCTTTTCATTTGAATTTTTTAAATTTAATACGTGGCTTTGAGTACTGAGAGTTGAATGCTACCACCGTAATTACTTTAAAGAGAAACAATTTTCGCTGAAAGATTTAAGACAAAAATATATAGACACATAAAAGTTGGAAAGTCACATGTAATCCAAACACATTTCTTAAGAGTATTTAGTGATTTTAATTCTTTTCGATAAAAAAAGAAGAGAGGGAAAGAAATTTTTTTTTTAAACTTAAATGGTGTTTAACGTCCAAAATGATCTTAATGAAAAGAAATGTTTCGTTGAAAAAAAAATACTCAGATATTTTCCTCCGAAAACTTGCTCGATTTCAACTTATTCTATGATAAATATATGTAACATGTTTCACAACTTAATTGATAGCAGACTAATCCTCCATCTTTTCTGACTGACCATAAATAACCACCAAATTATTTGATAGTATACAGTGGAGAGTTCATAGACGTTGCTTAGTCTCCACCCAAAAAGCCAAAGAAACCATGTAAAGGTTCACTCGTATTCATTTAGTTAATGAACTATGGAGGGTGCATTTTCTGCTTTTGGATGAGATGGACTTTTCAATGTTCTTTACAAATCATTTCTATTTTGAAGCATTTCTTTTCATGTGTGACCTTTTAAATTATTTCAGAATGAAGGGAAGGCAATACCGAGAGTTAGCTGTAAATTTCACTGGTATTTGCGTTTGTTTGGGAGCATAATTATTCTTTTACTATTTTTGCTCTGTAACATTACATTATTAGTTGGTAACTGACATTAGAAGATAAACATGTAGGCTCATTAATTATTAGTAACATTTATTCTTCTATATAAATTTAATAAATGCACCCGCATTCTTATTTGGTACATATATTAGAGGCATGTAAAACTTATTTCTTGCTTACTTTGTTTGAAAATGTCGTCTAATTGTTTGGACAAAATTGAAAATTTTAAGAAGTATTCCAATAAATAATTAAAAATTAAATAAATTACTTTAATGAATTATATTTATGAAGCTCATTAATTATTTCATCAAAACATATAATTTTATTAGAATCTCGAGGAATGTTTTCAGAAATGAGCTTATTTCATTGATATAAAAATATAATACAATTGCATAGATTTTCTTAAAAATAATTACATAAAAAACTGAGTTACGCCTTGAACAAATTTTGAACCCTTTAACTTTTGAGAAATCACATGTTAAAAAAAAATCTAGAATTCATTGTAACACTTAATTTTTGTTGTGTGTCCTTATTTATATCAGACATGTTATCCGATTGTAAAGTGCAGGCCAATACAAAAATTGCTGTTGTTTACACGATATATATATGTGTGTGTGTGTGGTGTGTATTCAAGACTATTTATAACTTATATTCATCATACTTGTATTTTCAAATTGCACTTGCTACTAAAAATGTCTTTTTCCTGATATCAAAAGGTTTTGAATTATTTTATTTTTTTGCAGATGCAAAACCGAAAATTGCAACTATAATGAAAGATGAAATATCCTATCATAAAAAAACATTAGTCTCGTCTCTTCACAATCCAAATAAAGACATTAGCCCTACATATTAAAATGCAAACATTTAGGAGACAAATATAACCACTTTAAAAATGAATCGAATGCTTTTTTGGTAAATATTAACATCATTTGAAAATAAGCACTACGTTACATTTCTAAGAATCACACCAACAGATAAACGTCACAAAACGATAATTCTTTTCTAACAAGTAAAAAAAAAAAAAAAAAACAATTAAAATATGTACGCCATAGGGCATAGATTATCCAAAACAGTTCTAGAATGAAAATATTTGGATAAATCATCTGTTTAAAAACTAAACATTAACGAGGGGAAAATTGTTTTCATATATTTTGTATGAAACATCTTACAAATAACACAAAGAACAATTAAGCATAATTTGACAAGTTCAAAATGACCGTTAAAATAGGCCTACAGTTTAACAAAAAAAAAAAAAAAAAAAAAATAGTCTAACATTTTTTTTTTGTCAACTAGAGCCACTTTTGGTTAACCGATGTTTCGGTTCATCGGTATTTGGATAATCGATGTTCTACTGTAAATGAATAAAATCCTGAAGACCAATCTGGACTCCTCTACATTAATCAATATTTATATCCTCTCGTAAGCTTCTCACGTTAGCCTAAAATTATACTCGTGAGTTTCGAGGCAAGTAATGTTCAAATCAGGATTGTTCAATTTCTTTATTTCGCCGATGACACATAGTGGGGAATAATGGAAACTGTTTTCTTTTTAAATGGAATTTGGACTCAAAATCCTCATTTAGTGAGGAGTGGCTTGCTAGGTTCGAAGTCATCTCGTCACTTAATCGCTGTTAGAATTTACGAAGTCTCGCATTCAGATAGCCCTCGTAAGCTATATGATAATTATGACAATGTATGATAATGTTAATTAATGTTTGTTCTTCTTAGATACAAACTTTTCTGTATCTAAGAAGCATCACCTTCCTCAAGATTCAGTAGTTTTCAGTAGCTAATGAGAAAGGGGGGGGGGATACTGTGCTACGGAAAAGCACTTCTACATACTTAATATTTAATAATTTTATACTTTCTTTTCTGAAAATTATACGAGTTTACCATCACTTTCAAGCATTTTGAATTTGAATGGAATTCAAGAGAAAGTTAAAAGACATTTTAGTAAATCATTTGCGAAACTTTGCAGATATTCTGGATTGTTAAAAATACACACCATGTGTATGAAAATGTATGCACATATCACGCAGGTATGTTGGAATATTATCTCTTTCTCACGTAAAGCTAATACAATTAAAAAAACATTTATAAAATAAGAAATAAATTGAGATGGCTGTTCATATTTTCAGTCTGTTTCACAAAACAGGATTCATAAATATGTGGTTTTATTCAAAAGTCAAGATGATTTTCTGAAGATGATTATATTGAAGTTAAGGGTAGGGGGGGGATTAAATTAAACTTAACACTATAATTACAAACAGTATATATTAAACAGATTTTATTAACTGACCGGTGTTTAAAATTTTTCATACTATTAGCTTTGATGTACAAAAATTTATCTTGATTGCATTAAAGGGTATCGATGCGTGTGTAAAAGTATTAAGATATGTATACTTTTTTTTTTTTAAAAAAAAAAAAATTAAATTTTTGTGCAACACTTTTTAAGTTACAATGGTCTATGAAATTGTAATTTCAAAAGCCTTTTTTTTAAAGCTATTTTTATTTTTCAAATTTTGGTTGTTTTTGTTTAAGATTTAGTAAAAATTGACATTTACGCTAAAGTTCATATAACAAATTCTGATTAATATATTTCACTTCTTGTTTCAACAATATATTTAATATGCCTATTTCTGAGTTGTGAAGCAGAAAAAAAATGCAATTATCTCTTAAACTTACTGAGTTATGCAAAACTTATAAACACAACATGATTTTACAAAAAAATATGACACTGTTTTAAAAAAAATCGTTCCAAAATAAATACTTATGTATTTAAAAGCTGTGTTTGAGATCCCCAACATACCTAGAGATATACTGAATACTGTAGTAAAATTGCATTTGAATGTATGAAAAACTTTCTAAAAAATGAGATTTTTCGTAATAAAAAAAATTAGAGCCGTTGTTTTCCAGAAAACACAAATAAAGATTTAAATGATTCTTAAAAATTATATACTTAAATTAATGCATTAACTAACTACCCTAGAAACAAATTCAAACCGTTTTTGAAATCGTAAATATGTGGGCTTTAATAAAAAGTAACAAAGAAACTTTTGAAAATTTTCATGAAAACGCTGATTTTTGAATAAGCACATACATAAACAAAGATTTTTGGCTCATAATTTTAACTGTTCTCTATTTCTCAGAGGCTCATTGCCTTTAATGGTGTGATTAATAAAGTGTTCTGAATCTAATCCCTAATGAAGATAGATTTGGAATCAAAGTACCTTATAATGCAGAGAGAGCCAGAATCACCTTATGAAAAACACATTGTAAGCGTTCAATTCGCTTAATTTTCAAAAAAAAAAAAAAAAAAAAAAAAAAAAAAAAATTAATATTAAAATTAAAACTAGTAAAACCAGTCACATCATATTAAACGAATTTCCTCTGAATCTCAGAACAAATTTGAAAACAAAAAAAAAAAGAACAAATTAAGATTATTGGAAGTCTTAGATCGTATGTTCATAAACTATAGGTGCTATATTTTCAATATTAGAAGTTTATTGCTCAAAGTTAAGTTTTATTTAATAGTTAAATTTAAAAACTACAGTATTGCTAAAAACAAAGTATTATAGTAGTTTTGCAAATATTTATTGTACATTTTAATTTAATACGCTGAATTTCAAAAACAACAACATTGATAAAAAAAAAAAAAAAGCAAAGTATTACTGCATTTTTACAAATGTCTATTATTAGTCATTATTGCCCATCATTCTACTTTAAACATACAACAGTTTAATACGAGTGTTATAATTTTTAAAAAAGGTTATAAATATTCGAACTGACAAATGTAAATACACTTTATGATATACAAGTTGATCGTAGAGGCTTAAAATGTTGGTTGTATCATTATACGAACATGTTGATTACTTTTATATGTTAATATTGTTACAAGTATTTTCTAATTAAAAACGTAGAAATATGAAGGCTTTTAATGTAAAATAAGATTTTTTTATAATTAACGTCGAACTCTAGAGTAATACGAGAGCTATTGATGCTGAACCTCGTAATTTTGAACCGTGGTCAAGTGACGGAAACGTCATCTGAGCTGACACCTTTTCTCCCAACTTCCAAAGCATATGATAACATTGACATTCAGTTCTATTTAAATTTCAGCAGTCCTTATTATTCCATAGATTGGTCTTTCAAGGAGTCTTTCAATACGTGGCCCGACGTGAAAATCACCGGCCATAATGCTCGTTGCTATGACCTGGATAAAAAGAAAAAGATTGGAAAGTTATTGTGAAAACTATAAGAGCTGCTAATATAAATGGGACAAAAATCATCAACGCACATTGCGATAATTATCCAAATAAACTATTTTCAAAACTATGACAAAATCAAAGGATTACATAGCGAAAAATTTTGTCATTCAAATTATGACAATAAACCTTAAGTTTCTTGTAAGTGCGACATTAATAAAATAAACAATTTATCTACACTATGCCAAGAGAAGACTTGGAGCCTCAACATATTTAAAGTGTATCAGCCCCGCTATACGGTGGGTCTTTAGTGGTATCAGGACTTGAACCCACAACTCAGTGGAAACAACGTTGGCCATGAGCTTGAGACCATTACCATTCAGCTACCGCGACCATTTTCGTCACTATTTACATAACCAGAAGGTATATGAAGAGTATAAATAGGAAGAATTGACCAATATTATATTAATAATAATCATCTAAATTATTTTTTGATGCATAATTGCCCATCCATTTCACGAAACACGTAAATACATATTCCTACATAAATTTTTTTTTTTTTTGAATAATAAACAATTTTTTCAAAATAGCCGCCACACACACGTTTGTTAACATTATCCGACATGTTTCTTGTTTCTCTTTACGGTATATCTGAACCCTAATTTCTCTGTTTTCTAAATCCTTTTTATCATTTTATAGATTTTCACCATTTTATGGATTATCTTGTATAAATACAATTAATAGGGTATCTAGAACAGTTTTTGACAGCTACTGTATCTCGATAAATAATATGTCTAGCCTTCATTTTTCAAAAAGGATGTAATAAAAATAACTTTGACATTATACAGAGACTGTTTTAAAACGAGTGATTTAAGTTTCAAAAGGATTCAAGAGACTTTTCTTTATTTTTTTATGGGTATAAGTAATAAAGAACAATTAAAATGCAAGATAGAACTATATAAAAGTTAAACTTGCTGTAGAAAAAAAAATAACGAGAAACCAAAAAAAAAAAAAAAAAGTGTAGCATTTAAATTTGCAAATAAACAGTTCAGCAAAATAAAATAAACGTTACAATATGAAAGCAATTTCTAGCCTAAATAATGCAAAAAGTAATATTGATTGATTGTTTTATCAACGTCGTTCTGAGAAGCAACACGAGTGATTGATTAATTTTGACTTTATGGCGCTTGAGTCAAATCTGGCTATGCTGCGTCGAACATGAAGCAACACAAAGGCTATTGACGACGGACCTCGTAATTTTGAATCTCGGTCAAGTGACGACGATGGCTCCCCTCTCTCCAAACTTCCTCACCCGGTCAATGTGGGGGACTTGAAGTATCGACAGATTTAATGTGCAAATGCCCCGCTACACGCTGGTATTTAGAGGAATCAGGACTCGAACTAATGCCTCGACGAAAATAACGCCAGTCGCGAATTTGTCACCTTGACTATTTGGCTTCTACTGCGGCAAAAAGTAATATTTGTTATTAGAAAGAGACATTCTGTTATTTTGGGCTATTCGCGATTTTCTTTTCATTAACCTTATTTTTGATTTGAATTGCATAAAATTACAATTTTTCCCCGTCCAATATGAAAATGTGATTAGGTAAATTAGATGAAGAGAGAGAAGTGAAGTTATTTAGATATAATTATATATAAACGATATGCAATTAATGGAAAATGAAGGGAGATAGAGGATAAGGACTAGCGTGGTTAGATAATTGCTATTCAGATTGAAATTCTTCTATTAGTTTTGTGGATTGAATAGACTTCCTCTATATGTATTAAGCTAGGTAGTCACTTCGAAGAGAGTTGTGAAATTAATAACGAGGGGACTGATAGGAGAGATTTCTTATTTAAATCATAAATTAAGATTGAGAGTTAGGTTGAGATTCTAGAGAGAGTGGATTTAGATATTCTACAGTGATTAGAAATTAAGAATATGTTTCTTGTGTGTCTTCAGTTACAATTTAGTATTTTTTGATTAATATATTAGATTGCGATATGGCACAAGCGCTGAATAACGACTGACAGCCGTTACAATATCCTCAAGGGTTTATCTTCTTAAGGTAAGTACGAGATTTACGACCCCTAGGTTCTCTTTCTCCCATGGGAGAAATAGGATCCTACGTCTTTGGTAAACACGGGTGAGGCTCTCAGGATTACCCTAATAATCTTTCCTTATTTTCGATCCTCCTCCTTGTCGGCCGCCGGCCGGGGAAAAGGAAGGGGTGCGGCCCCCCCCCCCTTCTTTTCATCAACTAAATCTAAATCACAAATACATCTTGTTTGGCACAGCATAGAAAAATCTGGTTCTGGTGTACTAAAATAATTCACAATCACTCACACATTCACTACATTGAGAGATCTTTTTCCAATGGAAATTGCAGTAATAAATCCATTTAATTAAGTTGAGAGTTTATATTTTCCTCTAAATCCAACATTTTTCATTGTATATAGTTTTGGAATTGAGAGAGTAAAAAATTTTTACTCCACAAAAAAAGTCAAATAAAGTAGTTATTTCTTTGTTTCAATCGCCATATTAAATTTCCTAAGCGACCTATGACAAAAAAAAAAAAAAAAAAAAAATTGATTGGATAAAAATTACATATTTCAGACTTTAAAGAAATTTCTTTTAAAGCCATTATTTAGCAAACGTTAATAGTTTCAAAAGAAATATTAACTGTAATTTTACTTGTGATGGGGTAAACTATAAATTAGACTTCTGAAAATTTTAACGACAATTTTATTCTACATTATTGTTTAATATTTGAAGGGAAAAAGGGTGAAAATAAACAATTATTTTTTGATACATTTTTTTCATTACATTCGTTGTTCCATTCAACGTTGGAAAAAAAAATTCTGGTATATAATAGGTAGACTACGGCTTTTAAAACTTCCTAAATATAAGGTTATATTAAAAAAGTTACATATCATACTTCCATAGATGTTTTCTATTCATTTGAATTAAAATATAAAAATTAAGCCCATAATTATATGAAATTATAAGTGGTGACATGAGTTTTTTCTTAAACACCTTGTAAATTCGTTTCTACATCCTAAAATTAGTTGTAATGAACTATGATTAAACAAAAAATTGAATATAGAGAGAAAATATGAATATGATTGTTTATTAACGTCGCACTGAGAAGCAGCACGAGGGCTATTGGCGATGGATCTTGTAATTTTGAGCCTCGGTCAAGTGAAGAGGAGGATACATAAGCTGGTACCTTCTGCTCCAGACTTCCACACCACGCGAGAAGTAGGACTTGGGAACTCGACCATATTTTACGTGCATCTGCCCTGCTACATGCAGGGTCTTTAGAGACATCAGGATTCAAACTCACGATTCGACGAAAACAACGCCAGCCATGACCCTGACCACCAGACAACCGAGGCCACTATGAATGTTATGGTTGGCTCAATAGGAAGAGCACATCAGGTTTAAGGAAACGCGGGACAGAAAAACAGCCAAATTTATGAAAAAAGAAGTATCTTTTGAAAAAATACTATCATTCAAATCGATCGATTTATATTCCATTTAGTTTCTTTTCCTTCTTTCTTTCTTTTTTTTTTGAGCTAAGTTCGTCTCTAGTGCCTTTTTTGTATGTATCAAGAGAATCTGAAACTACACAATATAATAAATTAAAAAAACACGTGATCTTTGATTATTTTGACAATTCATTTAAAAATTTACATTAGAAAAGTTATTTTGAAAGTCTTTTTAAGAAAAGAATTGTACTAGAAAGCTCAAAACTTTTTCTTGTCAATTAATAATCCTAACTAAAAAAAAAAAAAAAAAAAAAAAAAAAAAAAAAAAAAAAAAAAAATA
>BMAW01081776.1:0-72044 GCA_019974015.1 Nephila pilipes | reverse complement strand
TATATATATATATATATATATATATATATATATTGCATTTTAACAAGTCGGCCGAACATAATCCTGAAATGAGAAAAAATACGCAGTCCTACTTTTCTATTTGATATAAGAACTCGAAAATATGTTAAGTTTCCAAATTTTTGAAAAAATACACAAATGCTTTATTTGAGACTCCATTTTCAGTTGATATGCTACTGACAAATTTTCAAATGGAAATCCAATACCTAACTTAAAGAAAAATTTCAAGAAGTCTCTTTATTAGACTTTTATAAATGAAACCCAAAGACAAATATTACTGGCTGCACATATATTAGTTATTCATGTCATAATTGTTCGGAAGCACATACATTTGTGAACAACTATTTTCAAGAGTGAAGCTAGGAGTAAAATTAGAACCAAGTATATCGGATGAAAACTGTGAGAACTTTCTGAAAATTGCAGCTACTTCAATCGAATCAGATATTGATGCATTAGTTTATAAAATTCAATGCCTAATATTTTATTAATTTTGGTTTCTAGTTGTCTTAATGCTGATAAAATTTGTAATGAAATATATATAAATTGTCATATGTACGATGTGTACAAGATGTCAATCTAATTCCATGTTACAATCTTTATAATACAAAATTCATAAATGATTCAATTACTTAAATATATTAACTATGTATTTTAAGTGCTTTTTTCTGCTAACGAATTATTGTTATTGTCTTAAGAGTTCAATTTATTTTGTACGGCCCAAACAATTCATTTTCCAACGCGGCCTAAGATGACAAAAAGGTTTGATACCCCTGTTCTAGAGAATTACTCTTTAATTCCTAAAAATATTTTTGTTGCGCACTCCCTGCATTTCTATGAATAGTCATTTGGATATGAGAGTCGAGAAAACTATTTCTGGTCCATAAATATATGGTATTTAAGTAAAATAGGTGGTATCATATGAGCCGCTCAGAAGCCAATGCGGTTAAGTCCATTTTTTGATATTTTCTGATTTTTGGAAATTTTGATGAAATAAATAATAATCTTCTTAGTTATTAAAGGATTTACTCGTTGGTTACTTTTTTCTAGGTTAGACAGCCCTTTTTTTAATAGCTTCTGAATATATTGTATAATAATTTCAGAAGCCATTGTGAATAAGTCCACCTTTTATCCATATTTTTTTACTTAAACTTTGAAATAAAAATTAAATTCTTCTTCTTCTTTCGATATTTGTTGGTAACACTGAAAAACAAGAAATTCATAGTAACTGTAACCGTTAATAATTTCTTATCTTTTTCAGCTGCCAAAAGGTATAAGTCCTAAAATTTTTAAGATACTGTCATTATTTCAATAAATACTTACATTTTTATTTACACATCCTGTACATATCTTGTTTTTTTGAAGAGTTTACACCTCGAAAAAAGACTTTATACACTTTTCTAATTAAATTAATAAACCAAGAATTTTAAAAACTAATGTATCGAAAAACATTAATTTTCTCAATTTTTGTGTTTTGGACTTAACCGCATTGGCTTCTGAGCGGCTCATATAACAAAGATATTTTTTGATAAAATATTGCGGAAAATAAGCAATTTCTCTGAATTTTTAAGAACCTATTAGGTGGCCACTTGATAATACTGTCATAATACATAACTTTTTTATCCAGTTCTCTATCAATTTTTGCAATTTCAGAAGACATTTCTGCATTCATACATAAACAAACAGCTTTATGTTTTTCCCCATTTAAACTTCCAAGTTGAATTTCATTTGTATTTTTTATCAGTACTTCGAGCTTGTCACTTTTTGAGACGTAATTTATATGAAACATGTAAAAAAATTCTATATGAAGGGAGGTTTTTAAGAAAAGAAACAGAGTAATCGAATTCTATACATTCAAACATCTAGAAATCAATTGTCTCTGATATATTACTACATTGTTTTGAAGAGATGCTCGACATAAAAAAAGTTTTTCATTTGAAGTTGTTCCAGAGAAAGCATTGCATATTTTGGTATCAAACGAGACAAAAATCAAACTGTGATTTCCACTTGATCCTGATTTAGATTTGCTCTTAGCAATACGTGATTTTTACAACTCTTCGTCCTCAATGAATTCTATTTTGAAAGGACTAGAATACCTTGTCTAAGCTGGTCATGAATTCTATCGTATCATTTTCCTATTAAAAAGGAGGCAAAGTGATAATATGCATTTTATGAAAACGACTGACTCGCTCGATTCTGAGGAAAATACTTTTTTGGATGAACTGTGCTTCGGAAGAATTATCAAAAATCTAACTTAATATATCAAACACAGGTGGTTAAATTCTTTAATCTGAAGACTTTCTATCACAAATATATAGTGAGAAATAAACTTTTGATGACCAGGTTCAGTAATAACTGCTATTAAACGAAAGCACATTCACACAAATTTCGGTCATTAAGATAGCAAAAAAAAAAAAAAAAAATTTTAAAGAATGAATACTTAGTCAAGGAGAAAATTTGTCGGAAACATATTCTCTAATATTATATTGATATTGGGATAGCTTAGCATGTATAAAAATACACCTTCATTGTTTAATAACCGTTGTGATTTAAAGAGTTTGATTTTCAATGAGTTGTCATATGACTGACCATTGTTGACCTGCTGTAGTAATTTCTTCGATTAGTTCTTAAGTTAGAGGATTACCTTCTAATCTTCATGTCATTCAAGTGGCGTAAAATTAAATTCAGATTCAGAAGCTGAATCCCTTTAGTTTTTAATAGCGTTATGTACTCTCCAAACTTTATTCAGACGAGACTTTTTGAGACCACGTTTCCTCTGTGCGTATTTTTAAAAAAAGAAAATAAACTATTCAACCACATGACCTTGTTTCTCTTGATTTTTTTTTCTGTATCCAACGAATTTTATATTCTGATTTGCAACGCATTGTATTATTATTTTTGTTCAATTTTGAAATGTTTCTTGCCACAATTCAACCGAACTTTAACTTCAGGAAGGAAAAAAAAAAAAAGAAAGGAAGAAAGGGCCACTGAATTGATGTTCTTTTTCATAACTTGTAAAAGTTCTCTTCTCATGGATATCGTCTATGTTCCTTCATTGATTAAAGAAAAATCTGTACTGAGATTGCATCATCTGTTAGACGAAAAATGCAATCTCAGTGTGAGAGAAAATCCCGCTGAACCAAAAACGCAGCAACGCTTATAACTGATTTTGTGGTTTATAAATCTGTAAATGCATTTAAGAAATATCATACCTACTTTTCTGAACGCATCAAAAATACACTCCAAAATAACGTCTGAATTTTACAGTGAACAAAACATGTGCAATCTCCGTAAAAAAGTAGCATCAAGTGACATTTTCATAGAAAATGGGGACGGGGGTCACCGATCTTTAAATACTGTTTCAGTTTACTTCAGAAGGTTGTTTATCGGAATATTAAGTCAAAAAGAGTGCGAATGCTAAATTTTTTTACAATAATTTTGTTCATATTGGCTCACTGTGAGGCATTTACTTTTCTTACTGGCACTCGGTGTTCCATTTTATATAAAATCCGTTTTTTTTTTTTTTTTCATATTTACTTGACAGCCATTACGAGTCACACATCTGCGACAGTTAAATTCCCTATTATAATGTGAATAATATAGAAAAGAATTTCTTTAGTTTTAGGAAAACAGAGGAATATCCAATAGTGAGTTCCACAACTCAGAGATAAAATGTCGCTTTTTTTATTTTTCTCCTTGTGAAGAGAAGTATAGCTCACTCACTTCTCTTCACAAGGGAGTTCGAAATACAGATAACTGTATGTTTAAAAAGTTGCAATCACAAAAAGATATATGTCAGATGAAGAACTTAGCGTTCTATTTCTTAAATAATTATAATTTCTTTGTAAAAATACGAGCGAATTTTTAGGCAATTTATTTAAGTTTCATTTTTAAGCCATTATTTTTTAATCTTACTAGTAATGAGTCTTAAAATATTTTTAAATAGTATAATAAAAGACTGTATATATCGAATGATTTTAATCAACGCATATTTTTTTAAAATTTAAACTTCTTTTTCTAACAATAAATTTTTTCAAAATTCATACAAGGAATGTAATTATGATCAAAAATTGAAATTATTTTGGACATTAATGACGGAACCTATTACAAAAGCAGAATTCATTTATCAGTTATTTAACTAATAAATGAATATATTTAAATTTTTCTGTTATGTATTTTTAAGATTGTTATAAATATATGTTTATTTAAGATTTTTCTATTTTTAACTGGATCACGATTTTTACGGATTATTCGTAATGCAATTTTACGGATTCATGATTTATCATTAATCATATGATTTTTACGAGTTCTGTCATTTTGTCTCGCACTCTATGAGATCTTGCAGATTTACTCATTTTACTAATTTTGCCTACTATGATAGATGGTTATATTAAAATTAAAAAATAATAATGGCTTATCCGAATAATAGCAAAATGACATAAAAAAATGGGTGAAAAAAAAAATCTGGAGTTCAACAGCGTTTTTTTTACCAAAATAAGAGTATCTACCTTTTGCAAATTTTAGGTCGCTGAAATACGAAAAAGAAGAAAGAGTTGGCTCAGAGTTTTGAGTAATATCACTGTGTTTACTCCAATTTTATGTTCATTGTTATAATTATGATAAGTGAAATAAAAAAAAAATAAGGCCAAAGAAATAATCACATGAATCTAGTGATATAGATTGCAACAGAGGAATCTCCTGGCAGGGATTCAATTCAAGATTATCTACTTCAAAAAGATTTATCAAAATTTTTTTCAGTAGTAACGTCTCAGAGTGAGTGTTTAATTTAATTAACGTCGCACTAGAAACACCTCGAGGACTATTGATGACGGACCTCGTATCTTTGAACCTCGACCAAGTGAACGAGGATGACACCTAGACGGCACCTCCCTCTCCTAACTTGCACACCAAGCCAAGGGAGGACTTTGAGCATTGACAGATTTAACGTGGATCATTTCCGGCTACACGGCGGGTCTTCAGAGGCATTAAGGCTCGAACTCACGGCTCGACGTAATTCACCAGCCGCGACTATGACCACTAAGCTACCGCGGCCACATATGGAATAGGAATAAAATAGTTAATTAATATAAGTGATAAATGGGTAAAACGCTACCCCAGCTTACGAGAAAATTGGATACAACATTTAAAATGCACTTTCACTAAAAATGCACTTTTTGCATTTAAACATATTGTTATCTTCTCAGCGAATAGTGACGCTCTAAGTGACGAAAAAGGAATGCGATTCCATCAGGACACTTTTGCAAAGAAACAGTATTACAAAGGAAAGTAGTCTGCTAGATGATCCAATGAGATGCTCCTGATGTTCCCTACAACCTACAGGTAAAAAGACCACGTGTATGAAAAGGAAAGTTTGTTAACTGTTGTATTCACATAGCGTTAAAATTAAAATGCAAACAGTGAAAATACTCGGACACTTGAGCCAGGAGACAATTTTAAACGCATCTTTCGTGTTCAATAATCCGAAACTATATCAAGGACGGATATTTTACTCTGTGTAAATTATTACTGTTGAACAGAGTAGTAAAATGATGTTGACTTTAGTCTAAGGGAGAAATGCTCGAATACTAGGATAAATATTGCGAGTTCAGTATAAGTCCCAAAGTATTAAAATCTAAGTAAGAAGCTATTCAAACTGTCTTCAACTGACTACAGATAAGGATGCTAAAACATAGAGATTCCAAAATTAACATTTTTTATGTCCAGTTTTATCTTGAAAGGAAATATTTACACAGAAATTCCAAGATTTAAAAGAAGAGATGAATCTGAGAAAGAATGGACAGTATTAGACGTTTTGTCACTTATTGTACGAGGTGCAAATATTAAATAACGAGACTGACGCTGCTACAGAAGTACACATACACCAAACACCAGCGACCGACAGTTTTTTAGCGTGAAGCCTTCTCTTTCGAATGCAGTGCCTCTCATTTCTGTGAACAAATTCGTATAGCCGTAGCCTTCGTTCGCATCAGGATTTTTTTTCTTTTTCTCGTTGTTGTTATTGTTTCGTCGGAAAAATGATAAATGAGCAAGGAATTGCTAAGAAATTTCAGATGAAACTTGGAAAAATCGCTACAAAAACTTATAATGCATTGAAAGAAATGTATAGCAATGAATATTTATCGCGTGCACGAGTTTTTGAATCGTTTAAGCGTTTTCAAGATGGCCTAAAAGACGTTGAAGATGATTCACACCCGGATCGTCTTTCCACATCAAAAGCGGATGACAATATCGAAAAAATCGGTAAACTGGTTCGATCTTACCGTCGGTTAAGTATTTGTTGAGATTGAGAGAATTGACAAAGAATCCGTACGGCAAATTTTACATAACAATTTTAACATGAAAAATTTGTGTGCCAGCATGGTGACTAAATTCTCATGTTTGAACAACAAGAAGCTAGCAAAAATGTTTGCAATGACACTTTGAACGCCATTGAAAGTGACCAAACTTATTGGAAAGGGTAATAACGAATGATGAATCGTGGCTTTTTATTTATGATCCTGAAACGAAGTGCCAATCCATGCATTAGAAGAGTCCATCTTCCCCAAAAAGCCAAAAACGATCGAATGAGCAAATCAAAACTCAAAGCAATGATCGGGTTTTTTTCGATATTCATGGGATTGTGTACCTTCACTGGGTTCCTAAAGGGGGGGGGGCGCGCCCAACTATTAATCAATATAACTATCTTCACCTTTTTGCTAAACTCCGTGAATGAGTAAGGGAGAAAACGACACGAATAGGGGAAGGACAAGTCATTCCGCATTGTCTGTCAAGGGGTTTCTAGCCAGGTACAGCATCCCAATGTTAGACCATCAGCCTTATTCGCCAGATCTTGCGCCATGCAACTGCTATCTGTTTCCTAAGATGATATTTGCATTAAAATGAACAAGATTTGAGTCCGTTGAAGATGTGAGAGAGAAAGCAGTACGCATCCTGAAGAAGCTGACACAAGATTTCCAGCACTGTTTCGAACAATGGAATATTAACATGGGGCGTTGTAGGATAGAGAAGGGGTGTATATCGAAGGTAATAAGTAAATATGTATGACATCAAAATAAAATTTTTTACCGCGTAAGTCTCGTTGTTTAATAGTCCCATCTTATAAACTAACCTCAAAAGTTGTAAGTACGTGATGATATAATCAACATAAACGGAGAAGCTTTGATTAACACAAAATTATACATGTAGAAAGTAAATATGTTTATGCAATAAAGGAAACAAAAGTTATGTACAAAGATGAATATTTAGCTTTCGTAAGATCTATGATGATGTCATTTGTGAGTCATTAACAATTTGAGCAAAAGTAATAATAAAGCTTACATTAATAAGGTAACAGGTCAATTGAAAAGTCCCCGGCCTACCATAGTAAAACACATTTTTTTTGGCAAAATTAGTTTTTTTTAATTCAGCATAATTCCCTTCAAGGGTGATACACTGATTATAGCGACCCTCCAACTTTTCGATACTTTTTGTAGTACGATTTGTCCTTTGCTTCAAAATAGGCCTCAGTTTCGGCGATCACCTCTTCATTCGACGAAAATTTCTTCCCAGCGAGCATTCTTTTGAGATCTGAGAACAGGAAATAGTCGCTGGGGGCCAGATCTGGAGAATACGGTGGATGAGGAAGCAATTCGAAGCCCAATTCGTGGATTTTTGCCATCGTTTTCACTGACTTGTGACACGGTGCATTGTCTTGGTGAAGCAGCACTTTCTTTTTCTTCAAATGCGGCCGTTTTTCGGCGATTTCGTCCTTCAAACGGTCCAATAACGCTATGTAATAGTCGGTGTTGATGGTCCTTCCTTTTTCAAGGTAGTCAAAGAAAATTATTCCATGTGCATCCCAAAATACAGACGCCATAACCTTGCCAGCCGACTGTTGCGTTTTCCCACGCTTTGGAGCGGGTTCATCGTGTGCAGTCCACTCGGATGACTGTCGATTGGGCTTCGGAGTGAAATGATGGAGCCATGTTTCATCCATTGTCACATATCGACGCAAAAACTCGGGTTTATTACGCTTGATCATCTTCAAACACTTCTCCGAATCATCAACTTTTCTTTATTTTTGGTCAAAAGTGAGCTCTCGCGGCACCCACTTTGCACAGCTTTCTCATACCCAAATATTCGTGAATGACATGATGTACACGTTCAGTTGATATCTTTAGAGTGTCTGCTATTTCATTCAATTTCAATTTACGGTCATTCAAAATCATTTTGTGGATTTTTTTTAATGTTTTCGTCGGTAACAATCTCTTTTGGGCGTTCACCGTTTTCGGTGCTCATTTCACCACGTCTAAACTTAGCATACCAATCCTTAATGGTTGATTTTCCTGTTGAAGTGTCCAGAAACTCGGCATCAAGTCAAGTTTTTGCTTCAACTGTATTTTTTCCCTTCAAAAAGCAATATTTTATGAACACGCGAAATTCCTTTTTATCCATTTTTTTCACAATAATAAAAGTTGCTTCACTCAAAATGCTATAATTCACAAATTAATGATCCGACAGCTGTCAAATTTATACACGCATCTTTTGAGGGTTAGGGCTAACTAAAAAACATATGGATTTAATTCTAGTAGCGCCATCTATGTGTCAGGCAGGGGACTTTTCAAATGACCTGTTATGTGACCCACCGGATCTTGAAAGCGGGATTGTTCATGTTTTCAATGAGATTATCAACTATCACAGATGCTAGCAATGACCATTCCTTCATGAGAGCAATTTCCAACTCTGTCAGACTGGCTGCAGGTGGATAACATGTAGACACAGCACGACGATTCCTACTATAGCAATATATTGATCAGAGAGTGGTAACTCTTGTACGCCGGGAAAGGTCTCTGGATAAATGTTTGATTTCTTTCCATATAATCGAGAAATTACCGAATGACAACCAAAAAAAAGCGATATCTTTGACTGTCCTGCATCGATGCGTCGGCTAGCTGTGCCATTGGACTTCTTTCAGGCACAAAAATTCGAATAAAACAAAAACAGTCCCATGAAACTTAAAAGTACTTCCTATCAGCATTTAAATACGCCTTCTCAAACCCATTAGAATGTGGAGTCTTCAGAAACTGCCTAGTTCGTAAATAGCCGGACAGTCAGATCTGATTGGCTTTAACACACGATATTTGCATACTCCCATCTACTTTCGCAGCGATTTTAGGCCACTCAAATTCAATTTTGAGTGTTTATTAACGTCACATGTACATTAAGAAGCAATATGAAGACTTTTGGAGACATGCCTATTAATTTTGAACTTCGGTCAAATGATGAAGACGACACCTAAGCTGACATCTCCAAATTTCCCCACCACGTCAACAGAAGACTTGGGGCCTCGACAAATTGATAGATTTTATTAACATCGCTCTAGGAGCAACACGAGAGTTGTTGGCGATGGACCTCGTAATTTTGAACCTCGATCAAGTGACAAAGACCACACCTGATCTGGCACTTCCTCTCCTAACTTTCACACTACACCAATAGGAGGACTTTGAGCCCCGATCAGCTCCAGGACTTCAGTGGCACAAGGCTCGAACCTACGACTCGATGAAAACCGCCTGGAGGCTCTTTCAACCACAGCAATAGCGGCTTCTTCAAAAGTTTCATTCGCAACAGGTTCCGCCCTGTTCCTGACAGTACACTCAAGTCCTCAGATTTCATAATCATCTTCTTCAAACCATTCTTAGACATGGGCCCTTTTCGCAACCCTTTTAAACGGCGAAATTTACGCAGTGCAGCTAAGCTATTGCTGCCGTTCTGATGAAACAATTTTACCAGTAAGGCTCGATCTTTCTACTGTAAGCGCATGAGTAACTATGCCACTAAAGACCCATAGTGTAGTGGGTTAATGGGTGTTAAATTGGCGACCACACCATACCAATTCCTCAGTTGGCGTGGCAGTTTGGAGAGTGAGGTGCCATCTTAGGAGTCTACCTCGCCATTTGACCAATATTCAAAATGACAAGTGAGTGATAGTATTTCAATGGAGCAAAAGCCAGATGTGGCCATGCTGCGTCAAACAAGGTAAAGCTGTGATCTAGACGTTTGAAAAAAGAAAGAAAATGATCAACAAGGAGAGTCGAAAATAGAGAAGGATCGCTAAGGTATTCCGGGAGTGCACTATCTATGTTTACCGAAGATAGTAAACCCAAAAGGAAAAGAATAGATCACTAGACTGCCTCGAGGTCTCATCATTACGAGATCCGCCGCCAATAGCCTGCGTGTTGCTTCTAAGGGTGCTGCTTTAATAACCAATCTATTGATTAATGCTGAAGAATCATGTGATAAAATTATATCAACCGTAAAAAAAAGTAGGAAAATATTTCACTTTGCTTAGCTGCTAGATACTAATTTGAGAGATTGTGTTAGATTTATGAAGTTCTTGGATAAATAATAAAATATCTGTTCCTAAAATTCATCATATTTCCTTTTCATATTAAACATTCCAATCAACAATTTTATCATAACTTTATCTTAAATATTCTTTTGATGACGACTTAAAAATAGAACGT
Organism: Nephila pilipes; assembly: GCA_019974015.1. NCBI lineage: Eukaryota > Metazoa > Arthropoda > Arachnida > Araneae > Nephilidae > Nephila > Nephila pilipes. The sequence goes on along the minus strand of BMAW01081776.1, from coordinate 61,506 downwards.
AACTTAATAAAAGCAAGAATTTAAAATTTCTTAACTTATAGATTTCATTCAAATGTATCATTTTAATGATTCCATTAATTTAGATAACTGGTGCACTTTTAAATAGAAAACTTATTTCCTAAGTCATGCCATGTGAAAGCTTTTCTTTGAAAGTATTGTTCAGAAATGATGCTTTCAGTTGAATATGAAATACTTTTGATTTATCCCTAACAGAAAATTCCTTTTCTCCATCATGATTTTCAACATTAATCTTTGACACAAAATTGAAATTACTCGAGTATTAACTTTGTAAATAAGTTACAAAGCAAGAAAAATTAGGGGGGAGTGAGTGAGAGCGATAGTAAGGTTTTATGGTGCAAGAGCCAATGCAGGTTATGCTGCACCAAACATTGGGGGGGGGGGATCTTTAATAATCCCTTTCAATAAAACCTTCAAAATTCAAATGATTGTGTAAATTGTGAGTTTACAAGACAATAAGCAGGATTTATTTTACATTTTTAAGCATATAATGAGCACAAGTTAATTCATTTTAGGACAGTCGAATGAAGTTTCCTGATAATGATAGATTTCTTTTTCTAGATATGGAAATGCTGATATAAATACAAAAGATAAATTTTTAATAGCTTTTGTATGAATAAAAATAAACATGTTCTATATAAATGTAGACATTCTTCTCCATTTTTATAATAGGTCAATATACCTATAAGATGGGAGAAATTGATGCAAAGTATTAATAAAGTTAAAAGTTTATTCAATTTTTACGTTTTTAACTATTTGAAGGTAACTTTTTTTTGTCCTCAGTATGAAAAGCAACAGTTTATGTAACAAACTTAAAACAGAGCTCAACATGTTCATTACTGTTATGATGGATCACTTTATAAGTCAGTAATGCTTTGGGTTGTCGGTCGACTATGAAAAATTTTGCTTTATTTTTAGAATGGCATGAATGTGTGATTAAAGAAGTTGTTTAGGCATGTAAATGAAGCATAACAATTTTTTTACGTATATGGTTCTTAAATATTATGTTTGAATTCTTTTGTGAGCTTTTTTTAAAAAAAAAGGTCAGTGAAAGTATGGCAGGATCTTTACAACCCAGGAAAAGGAAAGTAAATAAATTCACTGAAGCTGAAATATTAGAAAAGAGTGACCTTTCCAATTATCAGAGTACGGGTGATGAATATTAAGTTTGGGATTCTTCGAGAGAATAAGAAGGTGAGTGCTAATGTGGCGGATACCATAGAAACATCAGATTCTGAGACAAAAGACAACAGCACACCTCAACAATTAAAAACAGTCAGATACAATAATCTTGTTGATTGGAAAACTGATTCAAACAGTATGGTAAATCATTCATTAACAAAAAATGAGTCCCTGCTAATACAACCGAGTTACCCCCTTTGGATATCTACACTCTATTAAAAAAAAACGATGCACCAAGGAGTTGTCCGATGGAGACAAAAAAATTGGCGGATAGGAAAATTATGTACAGAATAGAAGATGATTAAAATTTCAAAAAAATTAAATGATTTATTTCAGAGTTACATAGTTGCAAAGTAACGAGCTCAATAAGGTGTTGACCCACCTTCTATCCTGGATGCAAGCTGCCACACGATGTTGCATAGAGTGATAAAGCTCCCTGATAGTCTCCTGCAGTATTTCTTGCCAAATTTGCTCCAATTATCAGGCAAGGTCATCAACATTCCCTTGTAGATGCAGTTGCTTTCCCATCATATCCCAGACATACTCGATTGGAGGGAGATCTGTCAGGCCAAGGAAGTGTTTGACAAGCTGCAAGACAGTTCTTAGCATAACGTGCTGTATGTGGTCTGGCATTTTCTTGCTGAAAAATAAGGCCACGGTACTTCCAAAGGAATGGTAGCAAAACAGGTCTCAGAATGTTGTCGAAGTATTGCTGTGCTGTAAGTGTTCCTCTAATGAAGAACAAAGAGGTCCTGCTATCAAGGCAAATGGCACCATAAATCCTGGTTGAGGGCCTGTGTGGTGCAATAAGTGAAAGCAGGATTGGCAAGCTGTCCTGGGCGTCTCCAAACACGTCTTCGATGATCGTCAGAACACAATTGGAAGCAGGATTCGTCGCTAAATACCGTACATCCCTAGTCAGCATAATTCCAACCTGATTGAGCCAAGCACCACTGTAATCTGGCTCGACATTGTGCAGGAGTGAAAAGGCAGGTGGCATAGCAGTTGGTAAGAGCGTAGATTTCGCTCTATCAGCCGTATGTGAATAGTAGTGGACACTCGTGTGCAGGCCGCGCATCTGATGGTTAATAACGATGAATAAGGCTCTGTGACCACTGATCTGACAATTACTCTGTCCTTCCAATTTGATGTGACCTTAGGTCGACCTTTACCATCATGACGCTAAAATCTGCCATTGTCCCTCCATTCTTGCTAGCATCTTCTTATCGATTCCACCCATATGACGAGCGATTCTCCGATTTGACCAACCTGCCTCGTTCAATCCAATGATATGACCCCTCTCAACTCTGACAGTGCTCATAATGAGCTTGAATCCTGTGGCAAGGCATTCATTTCAGTCATTGAAAGGTATCCCAAATTACAATGCAACATAAAATTTGACCATCTGATCGAGAATCACTTCTTATATACAGCTGCTGAGTGTGTAGTTTTGATGCGCTGTAGCTCCCGCTATTCATCCATTGGACACCAAATTTCATTACAATTGGGCAACTCAATCTTGGTGTGTCAGTTTTTTTTTGTTATAGAGTGTAGATTAGTCTCTTACATCATATCACACAAAATTAGAAAAAAACATACACATAAAATGCTGGAGCAAAAACTAGACACCAAGAAGGCACTGACCCAAGTGCAACTTGTAATCATCCAATTCACCATAGTTTGGCTACCCCTGCTTTACATTGTCAAAAAGAAATATTCAGGTTTTTCAAGCAAATAATAAGGAACATTTTTAACCATTAACACAAAAAATTGTAATCCAGATTCTGAGGATGAAAATATTTTCACTGGCAGAAAATGTGTTAAGTTACAGTATTGTTTAACATAGCATTTTCCTTAAATTCAATACGGGCTTAAGAGGCCCATATGTTATCATGAATTGATATTATTTCTATGTAAACAAGAAATTTCATTTCTGTCAATCGATAAACAACACATGTTAAGGTTATCTCTGTAATATTAGAGAATACTATACAAAACAAGAACAGTTCTTCCAATAAATAATCCTCAAAAATTTAAACCTGACTACACTCATTTAGAGAACAGTTTATATTACTAAGTAAATGTGGGAGATTCATATATAATATGTCTTATTTGTGTATGAATCAATCTACACAAAAGCACATTGTCTTTTTTTGATTTAACACGTTCAAATGAAGAATTGTGTAAGTTTGGAATGTTGCCAAGTTTTATTCATGATTCTATATCATTAAAAAAATTTGTCTGATAATGAGTTTCAAGTTTGGATCAGGCTCTTTGACATTCGTCAAATAAAGCCTGAAAAACAATTTTACTTATTGTTTTTAAAACATGAATTCCAAGAAAATACTTTACAGAAACATGGCTTTTATATACTACACCTTTATTTACCAGCTACAAACGAATTTATAAACATATATTTAATTTGAAAACTTTAAAAAATTATAAAAACACCATAAATAAGAAATATTACCCCAAAGAGAATATTATAGTAACAACAATTTTCTAAAATATATAAAAATTATTCTTTTACAAATGTTCTTGTATTAAAACAATTTTCTAGGAAGATTATCATTCATGAATTTGGGTAGAGGTGATGGACGATCTAATCTGCTAGAGAATCTGAAAAAAATTAAAGTTAACAATTACAAAATGTCCCTTATTCAAATATTTTACACATGCAATCATGGAAAAAATATTTAGAACCTAATAAAAATATTAATCCTCTAATTAAAAAGATTTTTTAAAATGTACAGTTAAAAATTACTAATATTTTACAAAGCAATTCTTGTCCGATATATCAAATGCAATTATTTTTTATATATAGTGCATGAAACAATATCTTGTGTACACATACAATTCTTGCAATAAAATGTACTTCCAGTTTTTTGCAATGTGTTAAGAATATAACATTTAAGAACATTATATAGATGTTACATGGAAACAAGAGTAAAACACTGATCATGCTTTCAAAAAATTATATTTACTTTCGAAACACTGTAAAATTCATATAGTCTTCCAAGATGGATTATGTTGGGTTTTTACACCTTTCATATTTGAGTCATTGAGTATCATCCAAAGTAACGATTTTAAATTTGTTTCTTAGTACAAATATGTATTTAATATTTTATATGCAAGTTTTGCATTCAAACGATTTGTTATGTCATCTACCTTCATGCAATCCAAAATTATAAAACTTAAATTCTGACAGAGAGCTTCAGGCTGTGGATCAGATGCTTCACCCTTTCAACCCCTCATTTTAAAATACATACAGATCACTAGAAATATAACTTATATCTAAAAAAATTAGGGAAAAACTTATGTAATTTCTTTAACATTTGACACAGCTTTCAATTAAAAAAGATTTAAACCAAGGATTACATCATAATTTCATCATGAGACCACACAATGTAGAACATATCCTTTGAAAGTGTTTTCAGAAATAAAATTAAATGAGTATAATAAATCAAGGCTGTTTTTGGCTAACGTTAAAGAATAGGGCCCAAAGTTGGAACACATTTTCAGGTAGAAGAAATGCTTCAATATTAACAAATTACTATGGATATAACACATATAATTATTTATTAAATAGCATTCTTAGAATTTTAAAAAATGCTATTTTTAAATGAGATTTTTTTAAAAAAAAAATGCCATTTTTGACATTATGAAAAATGGATATTCAATTTTCGATGTTAAAGTATAGGAGATGGAATGTTTGAACACATCTTCTACAACAAAAAAATTTATCGATTCCAGCAGAATTGAATAAGTAAGAAATATACGCTACACTCTATTGAATGGCATGGCCACAATATTGTTTTACATGCCATTATTAATCAGTTATGTTTTCAAAATAATTTTTATTAATTATCGATGTTCTTTGGACTGTCAGCACCAGAGTATTTTTTTCTGTAAAATGTACTCTAGGCAAGGAATGCTTATTTTTGGCGAACATTTACAATAACTATCTGAAATGAAATTATAGCAACTTGTAAAATGTGACAAATGGTAAATAATGGAAAAAGCTTTATAATTCACAGAAGAGTAGGTGAAGCTTATGAACTAACCATTAATAAACTCCAATTTGAATATTTGTGTGTGCTTATAAAAAATTGTGTAATGTGGGATGTTTCTATTATTGAAAAGATGTTTAAAAAATAAGTTTTGATTCAGGGAAGTGAAAGGAGAAAAGACAATCTGAATTAGATTAATTTTAAACTTCTCTGAAATCAATTAAGAGTTATTTAAACTTTCTTAATTCATCCTTTTAAAATTATCACAAAGTGCTAATTACTATTTCTTGAAGTATAAAATGCGAAATTTTAATTTAGTCCCTATGATGCACTGAATTAATTTGTTTATTCCAACAAAAGTTATTTTTTAATTTAACTTAATTTTATTATTTTTTTCGAAGTGAATTATGTATGAAACGAACACAAAACATTGCTTCAATCAACTGTAATCTGTAATTTTCCCTTTGAGTGTATTGCCATATAAAGCACAATGAAAATATTTATGAATTTCAATCTCATCCAAGATTTTCATTTTCTATAAAGAAAACTGAACTGAATCCTGTGGAAATGCTTTCTGTATTCGTTTAAAATAAAATCACCTCTAAACCTTGTCAGTGATGTTATAAAATGATAATTAGAGAAAAATAAAATACTTATGATCATTGCATGTTTTTCTGACTATTTGTTATACATATATATTTATCCCCTCAGGGACTTGCCTTCTTTAGGCAAGTACATGCATCACAACCTCCAGAAGCCCTACTGATCTTTTTATTTTTCTTCGATTTCAGTCTTTAGTAAAGACGGATGACACATCCCCAAGATATCATTCTATATTTCAACCCTCCTTTTCAATCCATTTTTACCTATTTTTCATTTTTTAAATGCTTAGACCACAACTGCTTTTTGTTTGACGCAGTATAGCCACATCTGTGGTTCTTGCGTTATTAAACACTACCACATCACATTGTTTTTGTTTATACTTTGCATTATAGTCTTACATTCATAATTTTAAACATGAGTCATAGAATTATACTTTAATTGCAAATGATTACCGTAACAAATACTATATATGACCATAAATGATACAGTAACAGGGGGGGGGGACTTCACACAGCTTATTTTTACGTAACTTGTTAAAATTTTTTTTATAAAATTTTAATTAAATTAATAAATAATTAAGCTATGTAATTTATTAAGCATTGTTAATTAAGCAGAACTTAACAGTTTATGAGCGGTTATGCTTGCTTATTTTTATAACTATTAAAAATTAAAACCAGATATTTTCAATTTTCTGACCAAGTCCATGAATAATTTTTTAACATAAGTGCTATAGTTTGAGGGCAATACATTTTACACATATTAGCTTAGAATTATAGTTAATTCAAAGAATATCTTTTGCAGTAATACTTAACAGAATACCAATCGAACATAAAACAGTATTACCATAACAATATTGAACTTTTTATTTTTTTTGTTTATCAGATGGTCCCCCTCCCCATATAATAACTAAACATTAATTTACTTTTTTTTATTTGAATTGGAAAGCAAAGTTAACGAAAATATTCCCATTCCTTTGGAGCATCTGAAAGATTGAAAATTAATTTTCTAAATATGAAAATGAAGTCTTAAATTCGAAAAAGCAAAAAGATACACAATTTTTAATAGAAGTCCTTCAAATTTCATGATTTGTCTGAAAAGTGATAAAGAAAATAAAACTAATTGTTTTGGTATTTGTGTACAGTGAAAAAATTCTTGTGCTTTCCCCCCCCTTTCAACTAACTTTTAGAGCAACTCTATGATGTTATTTGATTAAAGAACCTCACCTTGCATATAAACTGTGTCTTAAGTAAACCAACATTGCTAAATACACTCATGGACAAAAAAAATTAGCGCACCAAGGAGTCATCGAAATGAAACGAAACTTCACATACGTAATAACTACTTTGATATAAGTAAATGATTAAAAAAAAGGATCATTTATTTCAGAGAAAAAGGCAAAAGAACGGAGGATTTAATACCCTGTGGAACCCCCTGTAGTGTGAATGCACGATGCGATACGATCGAACAATGAGGCATACAAGTTTTGGATGATGTCTTGAAACATTTTGTTCCATATTTGCTGAAACCTTGCCTCCTGTTCGTTCAAACTCGTGGGATGTCCAACTCGCCGTCCCAAAAGATCCCAGGTAGGCTCGATTGGAGACAAATCTGGGGATCGGGCAGGCCAAGGAAGGGTAGTAACAGTGCAGAGAGTCTTGCGACACCCTTGCCGTGTGAGGCCAAGCATTGTTTTATTGAAGAGTGGCAACACATGTGGTTGTAGGATATCACGGACATACTGCTGGGCTGTCATGGTGCCATGCATGAATACTACCTTGTACGGGTGACCGTGTATTGTAGGCAATGGCACCCATACCATCGCACCAGCTGTGGGTGTTGTCATGCTGCGGTAATCACGTAGAATTACGTGTTGCCGATATGACGTCATCCCCCGCATCTGGCAATGGAATCAGGAATTTGCATTCGACGGTATTTTTCAGTTACATCATATGAAGTTATTTTTCATTGGATGCGGATTCTTAACTGTCGAGTTGATGGTGTCGAATGCAAATTCCGAAGTATATATAATGGAGATCTTAGTAGATTGAGTTTCTTGGATGCTAGGCAGATGGTAAATGAGTCCTTGGCTGTTATAGAAGACAGCTGTTTGATGGCCAAATGAAAGCTTAGATGCTGAAAGAGATCTCAGATGGTATATGAGATCTTGTGATGGTTGATGAGACTTTGATTGTGATTGATGTGACCATCGTCATGATTCTATAGCTTTCAGCTTAACAAGTGATAATATTAATTAATATTGTAAATAAATTTGTGATTTTAAATATTAGAGTTTGTCTTTCTCTGTGGCATTAAATTATTTATCAAAGGCCTACTCAGGAAGCCCAACAGTGGGAGTGGTGTGTCGCTGTAAAGCAAAGGCAGGATTGAGGCGTTCGCCATGGGGTCTCCACACACGAACACGATTGTCATTACTATTGAGATTGAATCTGGATTCTTCGCTAAAGACGACCTGGTTCCATTCCGCTACAGTCCAGTTGCCTCGTGCACGGCACCACTGCCAATGGAGGTGTCGATGGGTGGGCGTCAAGGGCAGCACACGTAATGGGCGCTGTGATTCAAAATGTCCTTTAGCCAGGCGCCTTTGTATGGTTTGAGAAGACACAGGGGGGCCCTAGTGAAGGTGCAACCTGTGCCTGGATGGCAGCCGAAGAAGCAGTTGGCTGTACGTGTGCATTTCTTACGATGTGGCGATCTTCTCGACAACCGGTCTGTCGAGGGCGTCCTGAGCCTTGTCTTTGAGTAAATGACATCTCTCTCTCAGATCCACTGGTCCCAATACCTCCTCACAACATAATCAGAGCGGCCTAATTGACGAGCTACTGACCTAGCTGACCACCCAGCTTCCATCATGCCAATGATTCTCCCCTTCTCAAACTGCGACAGCTGCTCATATTGTTTTCGTAATGGAATGTCTACCTCAGCTCTTCCTTTGTAAACGATTCAACACACTCAAACAAGCTTTGGTTACCTGTTTTATACTCCCCGGAGAACGACGTTAAATGCCTTCTACCAGCTATACGTAATGCGCAATCACGCATGCCAAGTTTTGTTACGATTCCGCAATTATTTCTTGGTGCGCTAATTTTTTTGTCCATGAGTGTATATAAAAGTGTAACGAATAGGAAATGATGAGAGAAATTGGAAGTTTTAAAATGCTGAGAGATCGAAGGTTAGTACTGAAAGAATGCGGTGAATACTGAATGATATTGGTGCAACAAAGTTACATGACCATCGGAAAGCTGATATTTGACTTGGACTCTGTTTATAAGTATTATTCTCGACTCAAATTCAATTTTGTTGCCATTAAGATAAGTTGAAATTTCAGTTATATTCTACGGTTCCAGTCACGAGTAAGTAACCTATCCTCCTTCATAGTAATGGTTGTCATTCTGTAATACAAATAAAACTATTTTAATTTTTCTTAACCATCTCTTTCTTGGAGGAACATTTTTTGATGACTCAGATCCTGAGTAACACTGCAGAAGATATCACATATACACCAACCATTACTCACCCTGGATTCAGATCCAGAGTTGGAATGACATTTCTGACAAATATGGCTATGCTATGCTAAACAATATGTATTTGTAATCTAGATGTTTCAAAAAATTAGAAAAAAGATAATTGGTTGACAAGGAAGGGGGGGAAATTGAAAACCTAGCCTTAAAAAAATCTTAAGGCCTGCTCATGGTTTCTTTACTCATACGACATTATATCTTACTCATTTTATACTACATATATATATCACACTTTTACATGCATTTGGTAGCAAAATAATTTCATTTATACATAATTTGTACAGTTCTCTTCCGTCAATAATTGCTGGTAAAATACATTCCAGGGCTATCCAAAAATACTTGTTTTGCTAATTACACAATGTTAAAGTATCTTTTTACACTAATAATTCGATTAAGCCCTTTTTGCTGAGTAAAGTACAATAAATGGATCTATTCAACATTAAAAAAAAAGATGAATAATATCTAATTGATTTGGTCTGAATCGCTATGGCTTCCATACGCTACCCCATCGTAAATGTTATCAGTGAAAAACCATTGGGTGTGTGGAAAATAGCTCCTTTTTTAATATTAGTTTTATAGATTGAAAGTATCCTATTATTCCCTTCCCCCAAAAACTTTGAGCTATTTGCCGCCTTCTGCAGGATTGTTCAAGACATTCACGCCAGGTCTACTCTAAACTTTTGCTGTGTTCTGCTTGCACCATGTTCAAGGAAAAAATGATTTTTGTATACCAGGGATTCAATCAAAGATCTTGTGTTCAACCAACATTTGATTACATATTGCTAAGACACTCTGAATAATAAAATCAGAATTTAAACATATAATGAAATATTTGTGCAAAAGGATATTTATGAAATTATGGTTGCATTTGAAATTTTATCAAATAAAAAATAATTTAAGGCAAAAAAGAATCAATTATAGAAAGCACAAAGTTGGAGCTCTTTGGCTTTTACCTTATCTTCCAGTAGTGGCTTTCACCTTTTCTTGGCATTTGATTCCTTTTCCTTTATTGTTTTGGGGTGGTCAGTTCTAGGAGGTTTCTTTGTTTTCCTGCTGCATGCCGATCTGCTGTTTTTGTGAATTCGAACCTTTCTTTTTTTATCTGAATTCGAGAAATTAGAACCAACTTTTCATTTCCCAAAAGTAAAGGACGAGTGAAGAGTTAGCTCTAGAAATCGATTTTGGACATTACGAATTTCTTGAAAACGTTTTTGCATCTTATTTCTTTCTTAAACTATATATTCTTTTAATTTATTAAATTCTTTTGCTTGTTTTCTTTCTTCATTGCTTCATTTTATATCTACATTGGGCATGAAGAAATTTCTTGCATCAAAATCCTAGGCTCTTGCATTAAATCAACTCCAATTCCACAAGGATATTTCATGTCCTCTATTACTGTTTAAACTGCCATTCTTGTCTGAAATGCTCTCAAGTGTCATCCTTGTCACTTATCCAAGGTTAATTTTGAGATCTTTTGTCAAACACCCTAATGTTGCTTCTATGTGTGGTGTTAATAAACAATCAATCAAATTATTTAATGACAAAAAAGTAATCAATTTCTTTTTCAAATCAATCATATTTGCTTATTTTTTGGAAACAGGCATAAATAAAAAAATTTAAAATTCTACATGAGCTTTCTCTAGGTCTATAGCCTCAATTAGAAAGTGTTCGTAACATTTGGAAAAAAAAACTTTTTTTTTAATATTTTAATGTAAAAAGAAACTTGAAAATAAAGACAAAGCAAAATAAAAGTTTCATACCACTGAAGTTTTACCTTACTGTCCTGAAACCTCACCCCCCCCCCTTCTAAATGCATTACGATAATATATTTTCCAAAACTAATTACTAAGGCAATAAAATTAATAGAAGCGAACTAGAAAAAATTATTATAGGGAACCAATTTTTATAAGGGGGAGGGAGTCTTTTTAAAAGGGGGAAAAATTGAAAAAGATCCACAGTTATTTTCCCAATTACTTATACTTTATTTCTGCATGAATTTCTGAAATAATGAGGAGTTACTCATAAAGTTTAATTTCAGGGAACAATAATGTTTAATAGAATACATAGTTCTATCCTAATATTTCCATATAGTAGAAATAAAATTTAAGTATACAGTTAGTTTAATTTTAACTCAATAAATTAATATACAAATTTTGTACTACATAATTAATACTAATAAAGTATATTTATGTAAACTGTTAATTAACCATTATATTGCGATTGTTTTTATAATTTAAATTTGGATGTTTTTGGAAATAATATAAAGCAACATTTGTGTTAGATACTTGGCAAATCTCCTCCACATTCTTTATATTATCTTAATTTAATTCACTATAAGTTTTTTTCAATTATTTATTTCTTGTTATTTTTTTACTTTATCAATATTTTCCTTATAAAAATAAAAGAGAGATAGAGAAGTTTACATGCTTAATCTTTAACACTTTTAATAGTCCTCTCTTCCTTTAAAATTTCTTTTTTCACAGGAGAAAATAAACTTTTCTTTCCACACCTCCCCTTCCAACTGGGGGAAGAAAAAAATGCAGACACTCCCCTCAAGCGCAATAAATATGAATGCCCTTTCAACTTAAGACTTCAAAAATTCCATAGTGTCCTCCTATCACTCAGATGGACCACAGAGAGATACTTATCTCCCAAGTTGGAAATTCAGCCAACATAACATATCAAATACCTTGGAATACTCAGTGCCATCTAAGGGTGTTATTCAGGTTTTTTTTTTAATTGACTGAGAAAGGCCTTAAAAAAATCATTTCCAATGCTAAAACAAATTTTCTTAAGATACTTTTGTTATCAAATTAGTAATCAAAGGCAAGAAGTTAGACTTCATTGTCATTAACAATTTTTTTTCACTCACAGATACAGTGCACTGTTTACTTTTAATTATCAATCACTTAATTTAAGCAGATAACCAATCAAACATCTATGAATCTTAACAGTCATACCATTTTACTATTATTAATATGCAACAGGAAGTATATAAGGAGTATAGAAATATTACACATTAAGAAGATCTGTTGAAGAAAAAATTTTATTCACTTAGAATAATTTCAGCTTAAGAAGTCTTACCTGGACCTGCTTGAAGTTGAAACAACAGGTTTTTGCAAAATTGAATTTCTAACATTTTGAATTGGTGCTTTGATATCACTACTGTGATATATTCCTGAAGTTCTTCGATTTGGATTTGTAGCAGCTGAATTAAAAATCTTAGCGTTTTGTAAATTTGTACCATATCTTAAAGGCGTTGATAATCCTTTTCCTGGAGGAAAAACATACTATAAATTTCAAGCAAGGGAAAAAAAAAAAAAAAAACTTATTCAAACTTTTAAATAGCCACTTTTCATTCAATTTGATATTTACATTTCATATAAACAGTGCAAAACATATTACAGGTAAGATTAATGACCAATAAGATATTATAATGATTTTTATTCACGCAATACATCTAAAGAATGTATGGAATAAAACGAAAAAAAAAAACTAATGATAACAGCTCAAAATCAGTTAAAACCAGATACAAGTCAATTACATTTTAATCACTATACTACTTTTCAACCATTCCTAACCTCTATGGTATTAAAAGTTAGTTTCAAGGAAGATATATCTACCATAGAAAACATGCGTGTTTATCAGGATGATTAAAGTACATTACAGCCTCACTTCTATTACATTGTAGTACATAAAGAAATGGTTATAGAATATATATATATGTTGGATTTTATATTTTGCTCACAGGCCAGTTTCCAACAAACTGTAAAACAGTACTAGCTTGAGAATTGGGAAATCCTTCAGTACTTTAATGTTTACAAGCTCTAAGTTATAAAATACATACAGTTTTAACCATAATTTAACAAACACTTTGAAAGAACTAAATCTTAAATGCAAAATTGCATTTCTCTAACTTCTATTCATTACTCACACTGTACAATTTTGAAACAACTGATAACTAATCGTCTTTTACTTCTAATAAAGCATTTTTTTTTTAAAATAAAAATATCTGCACTGATTTCAAATAGACAAGTTCATAAAAGCAAGAGGATTTGGCGGCAGCGGGGACCCTATAGTGTTACTTTATTGTTAAATTAAATATTTTTTTGTATTATAAAAATTTAGATGCAATTAAGAAAAAATTTGTACAAAGAGCATTGAAAGGAAAAATTGTACAAACCATTATTTGGAATTGTATTCAGAGAAATCTTTGGTTTTAAAACTCTGGAACAAGAACTAGCTGCAGGTATAATAGACTTTCTTTCCACTGTTGGAATTGAATTCTTGGCACATCCAGTTTGGAAAGAATTAGAGCGACGGACAGATTTTACAACAGGAGTTCCTATGCGCTGTAAAACAATTAAAAATTAAGTCTAATTCAAATACTACAAGTCTTGCAAAATTACTATTATAAGTAGTTTATTTAAATCATTAAAATAAATTTATATTTTACCATTTTTATGAAATTAAATAAATCATGATTATTTTAACAATGACAAGAGGTTTAATTAGTTATCCATGACAAATGGTTTAAATGATAACACTTATCTTCTCATTTATACTGCTAATTATATCTCGCTATTTATAATATTCATGTACACTTAATATTATGGAAATATATATAAAACTTAAAATAGCTCAAATAAGGAAAGGTTATCTATGTATGTTTTCTTGACATATACACAAGAGATTACAAGTATAAAAAACCATGATTCTCTAATAAGTAATGTTTCTTTTCAACTATAAATATCTGGAAATCCTCCTATGAAACATTAGGCACATTGATAATTTTATTCCGTCAGGAACGAAACACTTATATATGATTTAATGAGTTATATCATTGGTATAAGTATCTATTATTTGAAAGTAAAGTAATAGATAATAAGCATCAGGAAAATTTTAAAAAAGAATCTTGTCCTGAAATCAAGGCTCCTATAACCTGTTATGATTGTTCAGGACAATAAAACAGAGCAAGAGTCTTCACTGGTTAGAGTTCTGTTAAATATCACGCAGGCAAGGACAAACCAGATGTAAAAACAAGTTCAATCAGAAGACAGCTGAAAAACAACATGTGCAGATTTGTATTTATTGCAAATATTTTATTAGTTCGAACATGTAAGGGTATGTATAAGCTTCTGCTAGCATGAGTTTTGTCTCATCCCTCCTCCTTACCCTGGAGCTGCGGGTTTGTACCTTTTCTTTGCAGTTTCAGAATTCCATTACAGTTTATTTTAAAGACTTAACTAAGTATTTTTTTATGCAAAAGTACTCTCAGTCAAGCTTGAACCATCAACAAGCTCTGGTGTTTCAACAACAAAGCACAGTTAAAAAGCTAAGAAACAGTCATCTTAGGTAGAGGTGAAATGGCCACAATAATCAAAATGGAAAACTTGGGCTAATTAAACTGTAAATGACTGTAGAGATGGAAGCTACATTGTGAATAAAAACTCCAGAGATATTTGAGCCATTTTATTTCAATGAAGTTTACGATCACAAATTAAAGGGGGGGGGGACCCACTGATATGCAACAGATGTAAAAAAAACTACAACAATTTCTTGACCACAGCTAACAAATCTGTAGTCAAGTATGTGTGCATGTTTCACTGTATGATTGCAAGTTTCTCAGAAATAAAACTGGAATAATAGTTTTCTTAGGAATTTTGCTTTTAACTAGTTATCAATTAAATACTTGTGAATGTGACTACTGGTTATATGCTGAAGAACTTGGCATGACCGTGAGGAAAAATGCATTGCAACGAAAGTTTCCAAAAGTTGAAATCTTACTTGCATTCAGTGGACAATGGAACAGCAAGTCAGCATCTTGCGAATCAATATTTCAAGGTAAAACCCTTGTTTGCCATGCCTAATAACTTCGTGAAGTTTGGACACTTATTAGAAAATCCAAGCACTGAAGAAATGATTACCATTTAATATGGTAGGAATAGTCTGAAACAGTTTATTCAAGGCAAGCTAATACATTTTGGATATAGACTTTGGATTCAGTGTGAAAGCAAAGGATATTATTAAAACTTTCTTTATACTGTAGTAAGAAATATGATATTGTTAAAACTTTCTTTACAACTGTGGTAAGAAATACGATGTAAGAAAGGATACTCCTCTTTGTTCCCATGTTGTGATGAAAGTGACAGAACACTGAGAATCTTTCAAGCTACACTATATATAGATAATTTTTTTTACAGGGTGAACAGGGTTATCAAGTCACAGAAATCGTATATATAAAAAAAAAGATCTAAAAGATATTGTTGTTTATCCAAGTCTATGTAGCAGAAAGAGGCACTTCAGAATTTGCATTTGACAAGAATTCCGATATTTTCCTGGTGCAATGGAATGGCAATAGCCTTCTCACTGTTACTATAAATTTCAGTACTTTAGAAACACTCTTTGATGTGAAGAGCGAGTAAAAGGACAAAGATAAAGTTAACATGAAAGATGCCTCATTTGCTGAATTCTTTAAACAAACATACAGGTAGGGTAGATCATCACGACCGATTGGCTGGACTGTATTTCATTAAGATTTGTGGAGAAAAGTGGAATTAACTACTTTTCATTTGTAAACTAGATATAGCAGGGATAAATGCATGGCTGATACACAAAGCTGTCAACAAAAGTGATGTCCTTAACTTGAAAGAATCGCAAAGAACAATGACAATTTATTTAAAAAAGAAAACTAAATAGAACAAGTACACCAATGATCTTTTCTGTGCCTCCTAGAGCAAAAGTCAGCTGTGATGATGGTGTTGCCCATTTTATACAGAAGAGGGGGGAAAGCACAGTTGTCAAGAGGGCTGCAAGCAAGTGACAGTGTTTTAATGGCGCAATAGCCAAATGTGTCCAAGTGACACCAAAAAGTAGTGATCTAGATGCGTGAAAGAACTGGAAAACAAATAATTGGTTGACAAGGAGCATCAAAAATAGAGAAAGGTCACTAGGGCATCCAAAGAGGCGAGTCATCAGTGTTTACAAAAGACAGAAAATATCATGGGAAAGAAAAAGATTAGTAGTGAGCCTCTGGGTCCTGATTCACTGTACCCACTTAAAGAAGGCAAGCCTGAGATCCCCTGATATAATCTCCAGGGAAAGAGGACTGCAAAGCAAAACCCAAAAGTACTGAGGGAAAGGCGCTAAATTCGTTAAACTTGCTTTCGACCTTTCCACCAAGTTGAGTCATAATTCAACTAAAAATTTAACTCTAATGTAAATAATTAAGTATTGTTTGGATATTGTCAATATTTGTAATCAGAAAGTTTCATGTTAACCTTTCAGTAGGAGTGTGTATGTGAGATACACTAGATATCAATTTTGCTTCACATCTTTATACCAGATGGAACAATGAGCTCCTTTCCTTAGCTATTCTTCCAGCTCCTTTTGACCTACTTTCAGTCACCGTTTAGATTTCAAGGCATTAATAGGACTCTGCAAATCTGCTTTTCGTATTTTAGAGATACGAGCAACCCTTCAGATAAGTTTTTTTAATATCCGATTTTCTTTGTGGTAATAAAATATCTTTAATGTTTTAGACTTAAACATTAATTGATGAAAATGAAAAACTACTTAGAAGGAAATAGCTGCATCAGCTCGCAAATGCTCTGATAAAAGAACACCTTACTCTCTTCAAAACGAGTTAAAACTAAAAGTGTTGAAAAGGAAAATAGAAACGGATGTTGTGGAAGAATAGAAATCAGGAGAAAAAGATGCAAACCCTGCCAAAAGGACAATAGTACTAGAATCACCAAATTCAGCTGTAAAATTTGTCAGAAATTTATATGCCAAGAACACTTTAAATGTACTTGCTCAGACTGCATCACTTTAAAGAAATGACTATGAAATTGATTTTTCTCCCTTTTTATCTAAATTGATTTGCTTTATTTTAAAATTTCATATTATCTTTCAACTTTTAAGCAAGAAATTTAAATACTTCAATCAAAATATCACCAGCTTCATTCATTTTATTTTCAAGCAATTTCAATAACATTTGGTCATTTTATAATGTTTATATGTTTTATTTACATTATTCCCTTTCACTCTTAAATATCATTTAATTAAAATGTACTTATTAATACTTAACTAATTACAACCAAATTTTAACATTAACACTCTTGAATACAGTAGCATATTTAAGAAATACGCACAACCTTTCACAATAGTATAAAGGGTGCGTATGCTGGAAGGTTAATGAAGTGTGAACACAAACATTTTATGCCCTTTATCACAGTGTCCCATTTAGAGGATGGATCAGATTATGTATACAAAAAATATAAAAATTTTTCAAATTTTGTTATATTAGGGGTTTGACCTCAGAAAATACGATTATCCTCAAGTTTGAATAAAACAAGATAAAATAGGTAAGTTAATACAATTATATAAAATTTATTAGCAAATGTCTAATACAACATTCTTTGATTAAGCTATTCATAACACATCAATCAATAACTCCCGAGACTAACCCAGAGATGGCGCTTGTAGTAAACCAGTAACCAGGTCTTTCTAGAGTACTAACCTTTGCTTGAAACGTGTCAAAATTTTAAATTCGATGGGACCAAGAAACAGCTGAATTCTCAGAGGTTGGAGTAAAGTCGTTTTGCAGTTTGTTTAAAAAATGGAAAAAACCGAGTTTCGTGTTCTGATAAAACATTGTTTTTTAATGGGTAAAAACACCGTGCAAGCGAAACAATGGATTGAAAAATGTTACCCGGACTCTTGTCCATCAAAAGCAACGATTTGTCGGTGGTTTGCCGAGTTTAAACGTGGTCGTACCGACACAAATGACGCGGAACGCTCGGGTAGACCTGTGGAAGCCGTTACACCGGAAAATGTGAGTGAAGTGACAAAAATTATAATGAAAGATCGTAAAGTGAAGCTCCGTGAGATTGCTGAGATGACACAGATATCATATGGAAGTGTATTTACTGAAAAAGGTTTTTTGAAGTGAAGTGAAAAAGGTTTTTTCCAAGTGGGTGCCGCGATTGCTTTCGATGGAACAAAAACAGCAACGAGTCGATGATTCAGAAAGCTGTTTATCGCTATTTACTCGCAACAAAAAAGATTTCTTGCGGGGGGAAAAGATTTGGAACGATTGTATCACCCTAAAAGGTGATTAACAAAAGGTGTTATGTTGATGAATAAAAAAAAATTTTGCAAAAAAAAATGTTGTTTTCAATGTTAGTCTCGGGAGTAATTGATTGATGTGTTATCTTTTGGAATTGTCAACATTTTCTTAAATTTCATCTGAAGTTTGCAAACGAAATTATTAATAGTTATTACATGAAACATAATCGCAGCAGATTTTATTAATATTTATTCTGTGGGAAGTATTGATTAATTGGTCACACAAAATGCAAATAAGCATTTAAGTTAAGTAAGTTTAAATATTAAACAAGATACTATACCAGTGATTCAGATTTGCCCAAAGATTGCTTACTGCAGATGGATGGCTGTTGTACAATGTTTGATTTGTATGAAGACTTGCCAAAAGTTTCTGAAGGAATACAACGTTGATTTGCATTCATGACAGATTTGCATTTTCTATTTTCTGATGACACTGCAAGAGCAGCAATACTTTTTCTAGAAGATTGCTTGATAATGGGCTTGTTATTTATAATTTTATCACTAATCTTTAACTTCTTAAATTCCTCATCAACAGAAACAGAAGCTTTCTCCATCTCTGTAATTCCAGTTACAGGGCATTTGTTTTCAGCTTGCTGCATTAAGTTCTTTTTATTTTTTTCAGCACATAGTTTTGGAAATGATTTAAAACCAAAACCCTTAAAAGCTTTTAAGTTTGGCTTTACTTGCAAGGATGACAAGAACTTTGGTTCAGGATGACTATCAACTAATATTTCCGTTTGCTCAAAAATAGGATTTTGATCAACAGAAGCTGTGAAT
This sequence comes from Nephila pilipes, assembly GCA_019974015.1. Lineage (NCBI taxonomy): Eukaryota > Metazoa > Arthropoda > Arachnida > Araneae > Nephilidae > Nephila > Nephila pilipes. The sequence goes on along the minus strand of BMAW01081776.1, from coordinate 42,248 downwards.
TTCATCTTCAAATTTGAGCCCTTATTCAAAACAAGTGTTTCTTTTTTGCATCTATTTTCAGCTAATGAAAGAGTTTCAGGTATTTCTTCAGAAACAACTTCAGCAATCATTTCAGATTCCAAAGGTGTTGTGAGTTGTCTTTTATTTAATTTTGTGAAACAATCTGATGATCCACTGTTTTCTTCTATTGAAGGTTTACATTTAATTACATCATGCGAGTTGCTTTCTAAATTATCTGGAGAAATATTTTCACAAGCCAAAAGGTTATTTCCAGTTATTTTATCACAAGGAAAATAATCTTCAGAAACAATTCCAGATTTTACAAGCTCATTGAAAGAATTATCATTCTTAGATTTGATAACAGATAAATTTTCACCAATTGAAAAGTTATTTTCACGCATTTTTTCACATGCAAAATTATTTGTTACAGGAAAACTTTCAGATTTTAAGTTAATTTCATCAAAACAAGCATCATCTAAAGATTTAATAGCAGGAAAGACTTCGTCACATAACATATCTGTAGATGTCGACAGCTTATCAATAATTTGAGATGCTTCATGACTAATAATTTTCATGCTTTCAGGAGATGGTGTGTTCCACTTAGATTTTGATGAATGAAGCTAAAATTATGATAAATAGGCAGCAATTAAAATACATTAACACAAAGAAAAATTATGGCATATTATTTAAATTAAGAATACGTGCTTTTATTTTTCTCAAATAAGAAAATACCATAAAAATCTCAAATATTTATATGGAAAAATTTTTAAGTACATTTATTTACAAGAATGAAGCTTTAGCAAAATAGTGTTAAGTCTTGTGCAAATACTTTTCACATAATAAAAAGAATGATTCTATGAATGGAAATGTTCTTTCTTCATACAGATCACAAAGGAGAAAATATGTTTAACAGGTATATAATCAACAAATCTAAAATTTTTTTAACCATTTTTCAAAATGCAAGAAAAGCATTTTATTAAAGTATTTTTAAAAAATGCATCTCGTATTCCTTGGTACAACCCCACTGTTTGAAACATTGATTGCTTCCATAAGCCAATTCTCTTGATCTCTTGAATAACATTCAAAATTTAATGCCTATCTGCTAGAAAACAGATTTATAAAATTATAATTATACAAATCAATTTACAAATGTATGTGTTACACTTAACCTTTTGAGGACGGCTGGCCTATCTATAGGCCAAAAGGAACATATCCTTAAAAGACGAAGCTGACTGATGTAGCGGCCAGGCAGTGCTTTCCCCTCTAAACAGCTTTCGAATCAGCATGAGGCCTATTATAGCCCCGGAACATCATCTGCTTGACCGGTTTCTTTTGTATTCAGAAGGGAGGGGGATAGCGCTTCCTCTTTCACCCTTATCTAAAAATCCCTCTTTTTTCCTTTATACTCAAATTCTCACTAGCGGTGAGTGAATAGTTATTTTTGTAAGTCATTTTGTCATCTCGATTACTTAATCATTTTATTTTAAATTAATTTGATTTTTTTTTTTTTTTAAAAAATGCCTAAACGTAAAAGAGGACTTACCACTGAAGAGATTCAGAAAGTTTTAGCTGATTTAGAAGACGAAATTTTTGATGATTCTGATTGTGAGTTAGAAAATGAGGAAGATGATTTAGATCAATCTTTAAATTTGAGTCCAGAGGTTGAAGATGAGGTTGTCTCCGAAGAACAAAATAAAATAATCTGGAATGACCCACAAATAACCCATAAAGCGACAATTTTACCTTTTACAGGAAATAATGTGATAAAAGGAGCCGCTGTACCGTGTGTCACAGAAATTGATTTTTTTAATTGCATATTTAAAAACTCTGTAGTAAGAAAAATTACAGAAGAGACAAACATATATGCAACTACAATTTTTGCTCGGCAATTTTTTTACTAATACACGTATAGCTATGCATTTTCCAGATTTAAAAATACCTCAGTTCTACATTTTTATTAACTTTTATACCTGTAAAACTACGTAAAATATATTTGTAGAGAATTTGAAGCAATTTTTATGTTCAGTTTTTGATGAAAATTTGTGCATAATTACACAATGTATTGCTGTACAGAAGCATATTTTTACTGTTATCTTAAGTTATGCTTATTGAAAAACAATTTTTAAGAATTTTATATCGAATCAAAAAAAAAAAAAAAAAATCGTGTATAAACAACAAAAAAAGAAAAAAATATTTGCAACAAAAAAAAATTACAGAAATATCTGATATAGATTTTTAAAACTGTACATTGTAGCCTTTCGAATTTATAAAAGCAAGAAACTAACTCCGACATTTTTTATTATGACAATTGATGTATAAAAGTTGAGTCTTCGAAACAAAAACTATTAATTCCGATATTTTTTTCTTTCAAATTTGTAGGAGACGAATATTACAAATTCTTTAGCATAAGAAAAATTCCCGATTAATTGAAAAACCCTAGAAGCAAGAATGAAATTTTTGCTTTTGTTATATATTATACTTTAAAAGTTCTACAGTGTTGGATTTCCTGATTTTTCGAAACTTAAAAGAAGTTTTTTTCTTAAAAAAAATTATAAGTTTCTTTTATAATAATAATTACGAAAAATTTTGCAAAATGCTCAAAAATATATTTGAAAAATAAATATAATCAGAATCTAACAGATAATTACATTGAAATAAAAAAAAAAAAAAAAAAAAAAAAAAAGTGTTCGTTTTCTTTTCTTTTTTTCCCCTCGCCTATTTATTCATGTCACACTTTTTATGTATGATAGTACAAGGAATGTTCGGGTGCGCTCTAAGGCTACTGAACGTTTGAAACTCTAAATAGAGAATCAGATGGCTCTTGTAAATGAGCATGAAAAACAAGTTGTAAAAGCTTTCATATCGACAAAGAATGCGTCTCCCTCTTAATTAGTCGATTCTTCCAGGTTTTGGTCATTATTGATTATCATATGCCTTTTTGGTGTAATAAAACCTAGAAATGAACACCTGCCTTCTTGTAAATCTTCAAGGTTGCTTTCATGTAGCCGGAAAACTATTATTCCGTGGTTCTTCCTTTTATTGCCGTAGTAAAGCTTTAGAGAATGCATTTCTTTTTCTGTTACATTGTCGAGCATAAGATAAATAAAAACTATGCCGACCAACTTAAAAGAAGGCCTTCTACTTTGCGAACGTTATCGGGAAAATGAAAATAACCATTCAGAGAACTGATATTGTGTTAGATTTTGAGAGATAATATAAAAAGGACCCAGTCACTTAGGGGACTGTCCAAACGAAGTGTGTGTGTGGGGGGGGGAAACGATATTTGAAGCTAAAGTTTTCCTTCGTTTATAAGAAAGTAAAGAAAAATTGTTGTCAGTTATTTTTAAACCGAATGAGGAGTCTGTGCCTTGGGAAGGAAATGTTTTTGTAATTATTTTGAATGTTGATAGAAAGAGTTGGCTTTGTAGGAATGTATTGGCTTTGGCTCTATCATATGCACAAAATCACATACAAAATTCAGTTCATTATCGCACAAAAATCAGAGCAGTAATCTTAGAATTCAAGCAATATTATGCAATTCTTTTGAAATTTTAAATAAAAAGTAAGTATTATCTAAAGGTTAAGAATATAACTTTTTGCACGAAAAGTGAAAAAAAAGGTAAGAAGCTCCAGTATGTTGTCATTACTTGCAAAAGAAACAATTAAGTACAAATAAGAATCATATATTCCTTTTATATAAACAAGATTACCGAGATACATGAAGCTCCTCGGCAACTTAAAAATGTTTGCAGTCATAATATTTTGTCTTCGATATCAGCTTATTGCTTGCGTTTTACTACAAGTATTCTAAAATTCAAAGCATTTCCTCTTTTTTACTAATGAAAACATTTATTACTGTTGGAAAAATATAATTTTAAATTTCTTATGCGCATTTAAAGAATTTATTTTTAGGAACACATAGGTAAACTAATAAATTATTAATATTTCATTTACAAGTAACATAATAAGAAGGACCTCGTAATTTAAATGACAATCAAGTAACGAGAACGATGGCCAAGCTAGAGCGTCGACTTCTAATTTCCACACCACGGCAACGTAAGGATTGCGATTTAATGCGTATCAGCTCTGCTACACGTTGGAACACCTAATCTTCACCTTTTTTCGATAAAAACATGTGGACACTACAATGTGGCACTATTTAACAAAGGCCAACATTTATAGCCTTAGGATACTCACATTTTAGAGCATAATGCGAAACACCTTTTTTTAATGGTTTTGCTTTTTATTCATCTCATTTATTTGCCACAGTAAATATTTTATCATAATTTTCAGCATATATTGGAAGAATAATATCAAAGAAAAAAAAATTTAATTTTTGAAAAATGCTTGTTAATAAAATTTAGACTTAATCTTAGGATTCATTCAGTATTATGAATTCTAATGTATCACAATATAATGGATTATGGAACAATAAAAAATGATAATTATACATCAAATCTATCATTCTTTCATGGAAGATATATAAGAAAATTCTTAAGAGGGTTTAAATTTTTAAGATTTTTCTGGCATGTTTTAAAAGAGAAAAATAATTATAAGTTAAGTAATAATGAAGTTTCCAAAAAAACATAGTTGATTTATGATGATATGTCTATTGTCATACAAATGCTGTGAATACTTATAAGAGCTTTTAAACTTACTTCATTATTGATTTGAGAAAGTCTGAATTTTACATTATAACATCAAGAGACAGGATCAGCAATTTTGCTATTTATTTTATTTTGTATTACTGATTATAATTACATGCAATTTATGAAGTATCATATATTTTACTTCTTATTTCTAATTTGATTATTTTAAGTTTTAACACCAGGTGTGTATCAAATTCCTGCATTTAAAAGAATAAAATATTTTATATCTATTTTAATGAATTTACTGAAAATCAAAATATAAATAAATTTTACTTGAATAATTTCAATTAAATTTGGTTTAGTTTATTGTGTGTACCTTTGTCTAAAATGAAATAAGCGTTTCATTTTTTTTATGCAAAGCTTTATATTATCATCATTGTTTTGTGCTATTTCTCTCAATAATATTGAAAAGGAAATCTAGGTGAAAAGCAGCTTAAATTGTTAGGAAATAATTTCTTTTTTTAAAAAAATTAAATAAATAAATTTCTCAAATTTTCTTGAACTGAAATCGTAATTACTACATTGAGTTCACCAAGAAAATATGTTTCCCTAAGAAAGGGAGACTCTTTGTATTTAGGGACTTTCTAAGCCCCATTGACTGCGGAAATCAGCAACTATCCTGCTTCTTTTGTACGCCTATGTATGGTGCCATCAATCAGAGATAAAAAAAAGGGGGAAGTAAACATCGCCTAAGGCACCGTCTTTAAGGGCCTATTCCTCACAAAACCCACCGCCTTCAAAAGGTTAATTAAACAATTACATAAAATACTTATCTAATATACAGGCACAAAAAATATTGTACAGTATTAATAAATTTTAAATACACTAAAAATAAAATGCAATTTAAATTTGATCACAGGCTGTGAATTTAGATGAATAGCAAAATTTGGGGGGGGGGGGGAATTACCTTTTAAGTAATTGTCACCACAAAAACTATTCAAGACAGTGGTATAAAGTGCCATTATGCACTGACCCACATTTCTTCAATTTTGATAATGTAAGAATTATTCTGAAGAATGAATTGAAAATAATGTTCAATATTATAAAATTCTCACCAACTAGTTTGTAAGAAGGGGAGAAAAAAGACATACCATGTATTTTTCAGAAAACAGACGAGGATTTGCATTTTGATTCTGAATATTGTTTACAGCCCTGAAATTAGATTTTTCATCATGAAATTAATAAGAAAAAATACATATAACAATGAAAAATACCCTAATTAAATTAACTAATATTTAAAATTAAGTGATATAATGTAGAAATTTTATTAAAAAATTGCTTCCAAATATTTTCAGTTGTCATAAGAATAATTTGTCTATTTAATTTGTCACATTTTGAAAAAAAAAAAAAAAAATCCACATTTAAAAAAAAATTACCTTTTCTTAAGAAGTAAAATGTTGTTCTACCAATTATTTATCATATAAAAACACTTGACTCAAATCTACTGTGATGGACAGTTTAGTTCATGAGAAATTGGGATTATAATGCAGAAAAGTAATTTTTGTCAGGAAAATTATGCATAAAAATACTCAAAAAATTTCTACCAATCTAATCTAAAAATATTATAAAAGATCTAATCCAGTCAAACTACTATACATCTTACCAATAATGAATATCACAAGGATGGAATGCTAAACAGTCCATAATGTTTTACAAATGGCATTCATCAAAACTCATTTCATATTGAAGCTAAGATGTCCACAGAGATAACTTTAATTCAAAGGATAGTATATTACCAAACTTTTTTAAATAAATGTAATGGTAGTGTTAGCTAGAAAAACTCAATTTACTTATCCTTAATAGATTAGCAGTAAGCAAACAGGAGATGAACTCTTAAATACATTAAAAAGAAATAAATGATTTCAATTGATTAAAATTCTGCAAATAAAACTACGTTAAATTAGTTCTATACAGTATCAATTATAAAAACTTGTCATATATTTTCATTAAGATCTTCATCACTCTATTCTTTTCTCTTGCGAGTAGCTCACCACCTAGGTTGTTCTGAGTTTTGCTGTGAGGTGTTGGGACCAGTGGATAAGAAAGAAGTCTGTCACACTGTGACCAGGCTTAGTACGCCCTCGACAGACCAATAGTTAAGAAGACCATCACATACGATGCACTCGCATAGCACCAATTGTTTCATTGTCCACCATTAATACACAGGTAGTACCTTCACTACAGACCTTTGTATCAGTTTGTACCATCGCAAGGCATCTGGCTGAAGGACATTAAGTGTACTGCCATTAACAGCCACTCACCGTTGCCTGTTTGGAGTGGTGTCCTTCTTGAAGAGATTGGACTAACAACGAATGGAATCAGATCGCTTTACTGACAAATCCAGATTCAATTAGGACAGTGATGACAATTGTGAACATGTGTGGGAGCCCTGTGGTGAACCTCTCAATCCAGCCATCACAAACAATACCCCTAATATTGATCCACGGTACGACAGCCCGGAGATACGCTCGTGACATTCATCAGTCACGTGTTGCTGCTCATGGTAGGGCTCTCAGGAGCCATTTTTCAACAGAACAACTACATTTCCACCCTTCCCTGGCCTGCTCTATCTCCAGATTTGTCACCTATATATCATATCTGGGTTTGGTTTAATTAACATTGCACTGGAAGCATCACAATGGCTATTGGTGATGGACCTCATAATTTTGAACCTAGGTCAAGGGATGAGGACGACACCTCAGCTGGTCCCCCCTCTCCTAATTTCCACACAACACCAATGGGAGAACTTTGGGCCCTGACAGATTTAACATGCATCGGCCCCAGCTACATAAGCTGGGATGGCAATCGGACAGCCAACAAGTTTGATCAAAATAAAGGTGTGTTTACAGCAACTGTGAAAAGAGATGTTGCCCAACAAAGTACTGAAACCTCCATTTATTTGCAATTTTTCCTACAATAAAGGATAATTTTACTTTGAATATGCAATCACTTACTTACATCAATGTTATACTTAAGTACGCAAAATTTCGTTTTATTCTGACAGTTGGAGGGCCTGCATTGGCCCTTGATAATTAATGCCACAAGCAGAGTAAGACAGACGCTGATATTTTAAAATGTAATTTTATTTACATATTTACAAGACTCAAATCAATATCATTACTCTTTAAGCCAAAGGGTACAGTATCACAGTCAAGTCATACTACAATCATAGTGATGGTCTCATCAATCTCAGCCAAGGTCTCATTTAACATCTAGATCTCATCAACCATCACTTCGTACATCTCCATTATATATATATCCGGAATCTGCATTTGACACCGTCAACTCGACAGTTAAGAATCAGCACCCAATGAAAAAATAACTTTGTATGACATAACTGAAAAATACCGTCGAATGCAAATTCCCGATTCACCATTGCTAGATGCATGGGATGACGTCATATTGGCAACACGTAATTCTAAAACATTACCAGTTGAGATTACCGCGATATGATAACAATTGGCCTGCCTCCCACACATCTGGGTGATGTTACAAAAATCAAACCACTTTCTATTGCTTGTATTTAATGTGAATGTGTTTTGTTCGAGAATTTTCAATAGCAGAATTTGAAAAATCTACTGCTGCTTTATTATCACAAAATAGAATTCAAAAATCTCGTTTGAAAAAATTCCCAATTTCTTACATTTCTTGACAATTCTTAACATCCAGAGTAACTCCTTAGCAGCATCCGTCAAAACAATGTATTCTACGTCCATAATGGATAAAGAGACACTACGTTGTTTGGATGTCCGCCCAGAAATAACAGCTTGATCACAAAAAATTATATACCACCCCAACTGAAGCATGGTCATCTCTATTAGATGCATATTTTGCACCACTAAAACAATTTATTGATTAGGGGAATTAGATGCTTCGTGGAATGAATCTAGACAAACTATTTCTTGGTGTGCAAATTTTAATGGCAATGAGTGTATATACTAAAGCTATACAATTAAAAGTACATGTATATGAATAAGTATAATAGAGCATTTCTAAATATTGACTAATTGATTTAGTCCCTCGTGGGGTTAACCTAAAGAAGTTTTAATTTATTAATAAATAAAATCAGTCTTAACTATACAGACATAACAGCTTAATTAAGAAATTTATTTTTAATTCATAGACAGGAATAAATAAAAGTAAAACACCTGAACTATAAAACAAAAGTGAAATATAGACTTAATCATATTTACCACAAACATGAAGACTTTATATTCATTTCTTTCTCTGCAAACAAATTAATAAAGAATATGAAGTGCAAGAGAAAAAAAAAATATTACAATGTACAAGAAAATATGTAAATATCAAACTAAGAAAAATCTATACTGTTATATATTAATAAACTTTTGTTCAGTAAAATAAATTTTGCTGAATGATCAAGGATGGAATTATTTTTTTAAGGAACTTATGACAGATCCTAAAATACATTAAAAATTTCCACCGTAATTAAAATAATTACTCACAGAAGTAATAAATCCCTTAACAAAAGAAATATGATCTACATAAACTAAAACATGATGTATTCACATTCAAATTTGATAATAAATTTTACAATGTTGAAAAAAAAAAAAAGGTTACATTAGACATTTGAATTTAATTGTCACACACAAAAATTTTGGTCTATAATATCAGTTAACCTTTTATAGGCTAATGACATTAGGAAACATCAAATTAAGAATTAATTTTCAATTTCATGAATATTGACTTGAAAAATTTAGCTAGATAAAAAAGATAGCTACCTTTTTTTTTTTTTTTTAAATAGAAGCTGCCATTCTACCATTAATGGGAGAAATACCCAGAAAATTGTAAAAATGCAAAACACACACAAAAAGTAAAAAAGCATCCAATGCTTCAAAAAACTGGCTAGTATACTTAAAATAACTCTCGTTATTTGAAAGGACATCAGATTCGATAGCATATAGAAATGTACTTCGAGTAATTTATTAAATATTCACGTTCCCAATTGGGAACATTGGCCTGTCGCCACTATTCTGCAGTGGCATTATTTCCAGTACTGACAGTTTTTGTTAAATGGTGAAAGGGCAAACCCCTTTTAGGGAAGAAAAGGAAAGTTCCATAACTTTTGAAAGCAAAATCCTGTTTTGCAAGGAAAAAAAGAATCTCTTGATTTGAAAAACATTTCAATTCTATTAAAAGTCTAGGATACTTACTGCGCAGATTTTATTTTAGAAAGAGGTTGAATGATGATTGTCGGTGAACTAACATAACATGGAGAGAAACTCTTGAGGTTGCTGTTGACTATTTGATTACCGTCTGGTATTCCAATGAATCAGATTTTTCTGACAAAGAGTTTAAATTTGTTAGCTTCCTCATGATGAAAGTCACCGCATCTTAAAAGATGATATTGATGACAATATCCTCAGTCCAGTTGTATCTGCTGATGTTTAGGTTCTGTTATTGTCATTTTATTAGTTAAAATGCTTACAAGTCAGAAAGACCCACCGAATTACCAATTAAATGGGAAAAAATATACAAACTGACAGGAAAAATAATGCCCAGTTTTTGGGTTACTCTCCAAATTGCAATCACTATTCCTCTAAGATGTTCATTTGGGAAAAATCGATTTGTTTAGGGTTCAAAATCTAAATTGTTTGCATTATTAACGCTAATCTATATTAAAATTGAAATTAATGCAAGAAAGCAATTAAACAAAATAGCCCTCATGATACTAGCATTGTAACTAATCTTCTGACAGTTGTTGCATACCCTTTTCAAGTAGAGATATTTTTTGATAACAATTTTACTTATGTTTTGATGAAAGATCTTGCAAACAGAAAAATAAAAATAAAAAGTTCTGGAATTATTCCTGAGTACCATATTCAAAAATGTCTATTGATGCTTCCAAAGGAGATAAAACTAAAAAGAGGTAAGATGGATCCATATTTTTATGCTGGTGGAATGACAGTTCTACAGCAATGGTTTCTTCAAATTATCAAAACCTCTCTCACTGCATTCTATTAAAATGATTCATGTACAGACAATAAAGGGACATACGACCATATTTAATACATAATTATAATAATGGAATTGGGGAGCTGACCAGCTAGATAGAATGTTAGATTACTACAGTCCAATGCTTCAGAATAAGAAATTCATGGGGTGGCTTTTAAATTCAGCCACTCATGAAAAAATACCAAGCTGACTCATCTGGGATTTTGCTGAGAGGTTACAAACACTCTAAGAATTGCATCAAGCATGGACCTTAAAAACAGGATCCAAAGTTCCCCATATATTACAAAGCGATGGCCACTTTCTTGTAGAAACAATGCAAGGTAGATGCACATAGTAAATGCAAGAATTGCTTGCAATCAGTACAAGAAAATACTGCATATAAAATTATTTCCACTGTATTATGGAATCAAGGTATAAATTTTAATTTGATATTTTAAGCAGTTTTCATTTAAATTTAAAAAATTGCCTTAATTTAAATAAGTCCCAAAATTGAAATCTTTCCTTAATTATCACTACTTTGCTTATTCTTTAATCTACTCATTACTGTATAACATTTCTGAATCCAGTATAAAAGTATTGACAGAAGTGGTCAATGGAACACCATAAAAATTATATACAAAAACCTTCTGCCCATTCAAATGACTAATATCCCTTAATTAAAGCATTAGAAGGCAAAATATGCAAAATAAATATACCCGGATCCGAATTTGACCTGCAAAAGGTTAAAAAGCAAATACTATTATTTTGAATAATCTGAACATATTTTTGACATATACTCACCAATATAACTTTCAGAATGTACTTCACCTTTATTTCCCTCATATACTCTTATTTCTCTCAAATCTTGTGTGTTAATTTCCTTCGCAAAATCAACCAAAATACCAGTGGGACATCCTAAAAGAATTGGAAAATTTTAGTGCTAGAAAAAATATTAATCACCTTCACGCAACATTAGTCTCAAAGTAAGAAACTGAAAATAACTACTTAAAATACTTTAAGTGATGAAACAAATAATTTGACGTTAATGCAAAAGTACATCTATGTTTCCAATGTTGTTGGAAGAGCTAAATAGTCAAAATAGAACCATAAGTGCCCCTAGAATTTGTGCCCATTAGAGGCCTGCTAGTGGGTCTGAAAAATGATCTCAACTTGCCTCCCTATAAATATAGGAGTCAAAAGACATTGTGGGTGAAGTATTTCAGGCTGTTGAGCGAACAGTGGCAGGTCAGAGAGGTAACAGATTTATACAATGATATGAGGAGATGTACACCTACATTTTCACACAACACAGAATAATATGACAACAAAAAAAAAAAACCCAGTACCTCACTTGGCAATAGCAGAAAAAAGTTACAAAAGAAATTTCTTTAATAGTGAAAGGGGGAGTTGCTACAGGAGAGAAGAAAAAAAAAACTCCTCAGCATATCAACAAAAACAAAAGCAATCCTACCAAAGTGACATCCTAATGAAAACCTTATCAACAGGCATGTTTACTTGTTGATTGATATCATAATAGTAGAGCCACATTACTATATATAATAAAAGGTATAATCAATTTCTTTCATAAACTCCCACAAATTCCCAACACTTTACCCAAAACAGAGCCTACAAACTATTCCAAACTATCAATACCTAATAGATCACACTGCCTACTTGAAAACTTCTTGGTAAATTTTCCAGTAGTAAAAAGATTGGAGGTGTCCATGCAACACCTTTAGGAATGTTACTAAATTTAACTTTAAAATAATTTTTACTTTGTCATAAATTTTAAATCATCAATCAATACTATTCATCTAAAGCATATTGAATGAGTTCGGTGTTTTTCAATTCAAGTGATATCATCTATCAAAGATATATTTTCACAAATTTCAATTTCTTAGTTAGAAATTAATTTTACAATTCCACTTTTGCAAACCTCTCCACCTCCATAGATATCACTTGCTCACATTCTAATTTACAAGAACCCACTGTGATTTCAAAAAATTTCAGAATAAAATATTAAATTTTTTTATGGTCATTGAATCTAAGATTATCATTAAATTCTTTAAAATTCAATAGTTTTCCCCATAGATAAACTTAAAACCTTTAGTAACTTTAGCATAGGAACACTTAACCAATTACAGTGCTTCTCTAGACACCACCCTTTTCTCACTTCCCCTCTTAAGTTTTAGTCCTGTTTGAGACAGTGAGGAAAGACTATTTTTCACCCTCTGGCTTGCAGCTTCTGGCACTGCTATCTTCATTTATCAATAGCTTTAATCTTTTGATTAACTTATTAATTATCTAACTCCCAAATTAAGTTTGAATTTAGATTAATATTCATAATGAAAAGGTATTTTTAAACTATAGGAAAGAAATTTCTTCAACCTTGATAACATAACTGAATGCTTTAGAAAAAAAATTCAGAATGAGCACCTTCATCAGGCCACTTTGAAATGTTGGTTCTCAAAAGATATTGCTATCAATGATCGCAAGACCAGTGACAAAAAGCATAAAAAGATAAATGATGCCAGACACTAAAATTATCAGGAATGTAATTTACTGATGTTACCATAGGTGACTTGCCATCCAAAGAATGTCTACAAGTATTTGGTAATATACTTCTATATGTTCTATCAACAATCTTTTTCAAGATAAATACAGGTTTTATTAATTTACATTTTTTTAAAAAATATTTTATCTTTAAATCCAGTGTAATTACAGTTTAAACTATACTGCAAATTTCAAATTTGCAGAATTCAGGAGAAATTTAACCCAGTTTATATTATTTAACAAGAGAAGCTATAGGGAAATGTGAACAGCTTGCAACATTAACAGGGTTCATCAACATATTAAGTGAGGATATTGAGGTATTAACTTAATCTTATAAATTCCACCATTAGAAGTTTCTCCACTCTTGATGATTTTCTCCCCCCATTTTTTTGGAGGGGGGGGGAATCCAAATAATATCCTTTACTACTAGAAATAAACAGTAAACACTAAAATTATGATTTTGGTCAGAGAGAGAATCTCCAATTGATGGAAACTTATTTTGCATTTTAACAAAAATAAAACTTTTCAAATTAAAATAAAGCCAGCTTTTTTAAAACAAAAAATTAAGTAGAACACCCAAATCTTACTTTTAAAAATTTATCACATTTTAATATGAGAAATGGTAAGGGGAAAAAAAAAAAAAAAAAAAAAATGTTTTTTTTTTTTTTTTTTTTTTTTTTAAATTACTTCTTTTCAACAAATTCAAAGAAAATTATACACATATTCCACCCAATAAGGAATGAAAATTTTTAACAATACATCACCATTATCTATTAATAAAGAATAGGACATGCAAACAAAAAATTTTTAAGCTTGGCTATATATATTTTTGATGTTTATCAGAAGAACAAAAAAATTGACTTATAAAAGAAAAAGGATTTTTTTGAAATTCTAGTTCAGAACAGAATTTTTCATAATGGCAGAATATTTAAGACAAAATAGATCAAAATTTTTAAAATTGTTAACACATACTTTTGAAACTAATAAAATTACTGTTTTCAAGAGATGTTTAGAGATAAATTTCTTGAGTTTCAAATGGCTATTTATGTATACTAATATCCTACCTATTTTTAAGTTTTTATTAATGTGCATAAAATATTAAAAAGCACAGAAATTGAAAATTATTAATTTAAGGGCTAGTTTGAATGGATTATCTTTATTATGAGAGATATTAATCTACCATACAGGAAAACTAAAATATTACAAAAAGTAAGCAAAAACTGAAAATTTGATTGCATATAAAAAAAACCATTACATACCCAAATTTTGCTCATAATAGTGCTAGTAGTAAAAAACTCAAACTTTCATCTCACCATAATTTTCTTTAAAATTCCTTGAACCTTTCCAACAAATATACATAAGGAAGATATTTATTCAAGAAAACAATGTAAAATTGAGAAAGGGTGGTGGAAGAATACTCAAAATACTTTCTTTAGTCACCCTTACACTATTAGATACAAAATGCAACAAGATGCCAATAAATTGTGACTGTTTATTAAGGTTGTATTGAGAAGCAACACATGAGCAGTAAAACTGCCATTCTGTCTATGCCCTTCGTCATGGTTTTAGAAGTTGCCAATTTTGGCAATTATTGAAAAAGTGCCAATCGCATAACTGCGTAGAGAGCTTAATGAAAGAATACGAATTTTACTAATTTATTTTGAATGTAGATTCAATTAAGTTTTAAAAACTTCATTATTTTCACAAATTTAAATTCATTCACTTCCACAAGCAATAAAAATGCAAGACTCGTTATTGCTTTTATGCCATTTTCTGGCAAATCAAACTATTCACATTATAACAACTATATATATCCATAAAATTAATCCATATCAAAATTAATTTTATAAATGTGCTCAAGTCATCTACAAAAATGAAAAGCTTGCAATTTTAAAAGAATGAACTTTTAATCAACACTAGCTTTATGTTTTGATTATATAGTTGTCAAAGATCCCTTAAAATTCCATTTAAAGCTTTTAAAAATAAATTTACAGAAATAAACATTTAAAATAAAAAAAAATCATACAGTAATTTCTAAAAGAAACTTACGAGAAATTTAAACAAAATGTTAATAAAACGTAACTTGCCTTAAAATGCATATTAGAACTCTGAAAAGCATAATGAAAGAACACAAAAAAGTTTGAATACCCTGTTTTGCCAATAGATTCAATAAATGTTTTAAGAACTTAATCATTGTTTTTAGGAATTTATATGCATCAAATTTTCTACAAATATTCCAGATTTTCCAAGTATATAAGTTTTATCAAACATATTGAGCAAATTTATCTTTCTTAAAGATTTCCTTTCTTTTAACATAACCATTCACATGAAAAAACATGTTTGAAATATTTAAAAAAAAATCACATTGAATTTAGTAACCCACATCATTTTCTTAATCAGCAATAATTTCAAACCTATTCTAGATGCAGACATAAAAACCCGATTAGTCAAAAAACCCTCATGCAATCTATATATGCACTGTAACACCCCCAAACAGAAGGCAAGCCTTTAACTATTAATACATAACTAAAAAAGATTATGGTTGTCATGTACAACAGTCAAATCTAAATAAAAAAATGTGATGGTTGCCATATTTTGGTAATTTATCTCCCAACAAATATTTGTTGTTGGCTAAACAGTTTTCCAACCCCCAAAGGCTATTGGCAATGGATTTCGTAATTTTGAACTTCAGTCAAGTGACAAGGACGAAACCTAACACCTTCCTCTCCCAACTTTCACACCATGCCAATGGAGGACTTGGAATCTTGACAAGATTTTAAGTCCATCTGTACCTGCTACATGGCAGGTTTTTAGTGGTATTAGGGTTCGAACCCATAACTCCACAAAAACCGCAAACCACGAGTCCAATTACGACCACTAAGTTACTGTGGTCGAAAATAGCAATAGTACGAACTTAAAAAAATAAATAAAAATTTGATCCAATTTGTAATCAGTATAAGCATGGATTGCCAGAATTCTTATTGCAAGGGTTGACAAAAGTATTTACACCCTTGTCAAAAAACTACCAAGCCAGAAAGAAATTATTACACGAGAGCTGCCCTGTAAATCCCATTTCGAATCAATACAAATTTAAAAATAAAGAGTTTAGTACAACTGAATTCAAAAACTTATATAAATGCAAAAGAGAGCGGCTATAATATATTTAATTCAAAATGTTCAACATATACTAACCATCAGCACTTGCTTCCATTTTAAAAGTTAAATTCCTACAAAGAAAAAAAAAATATTACTGTACAATATTTATAAAATAAGATAGAAGTCCTACAACAAAAATTTACTTCATTTGCAAATAAATACAGAACTGAACATGAAAAAATACTAACCTTTATGTTAAAATTAGTAATTGCACAATAAAGAGTATTGACAAAATAAGTTTGAAGAGAATTAAGCTCATAAGTGAATATGCAAATCCGATTTCTAGTATTATACATATCTATATATATATAAGCGAAATACCACTGACTGACTCATCACGATATCTCTAAAACTATACAACCGATTGACTTGAAATTTGGTACAGTTACTCATTTTGCAATGTAGACGCTCACTAAGAACGGATTTTATGGAATTCTTAACCAAAATGTAGTTATCATCGGTTAATCTTTTCTTACCCAACAGTTATGTCATTTTGGCGACTTTATCGCGAAAAATTACATGACCAACGCCAAACGGAATATATTTTTTTAAATGTATACTGTGTATCGCTACCAATTAAGTTTACTTGCAAGATTTGCGCGTGCGAAATGGAAAAATACCAAATAATTTAATATTGAAGCGCTGATGGATGATTGGCAAGATTTTGGAGAAGAGGCTCTTTTTTGCAAAATATCACCAAATATCTTCCACCGCCAAGTAGAAGCATTTCAATGACCTTGCATTGTGAATTTTAAAAAGCTATACTATGGTAACCCCAGCTGATTTCGCTCGCCAGCTGATTTCGGTTTTGCTGAGCAAACGATAATTTTTATTGTTGTGGAACCTAGGCAAAGTTTTAAATTTATGAGAAAAGTATTTTATTATTAATAATGATTGATAAACTACATTTGTAAATCTAAACGCAATCTAACCAAGTTATTGAAGTTGGCTTTTAACAAATGAATAACAACGGTATGTTATTCATGTCATTAATAAAAAAAATAAGTAGCTATCAAAATATTTATTTTGATGTATGCATTAATTGTAACCTAATGTAAATATCATGCAAAAGTTTTGTTTCTGTATTTTGGTAATTTTTAGTTTTTGTTTTCTAGGAAATAAACATTTTTCATTTTTTAAAATGGCTGGATATTTTATTGTTTTCAGAATACAGAATTATTTTTAATGCTATGATTTTTAAGAGCTATTCTGTCTATTCAATTGCAGTTCCAGATATGCTGCTACCGTAAGAGTTATCCTTTTGCAAAAAGAATCACGTAATACGGGTGACTTTTTGCTAAAATTTTTTATTATACTTCCTTTTTTTGTTAGTATTTTTTGTTGAATTTTAAAATAATTTGATTTAAAAAAGTTAATTTCGGTTATATTTTTTAACTTGAAAAGTATTTCATTGTAGGTTAATAAAAATTGATTTTTCATATTTACTTTTCAGTTATAGTTCTTAATAATGGATGTTGAATATATTTGGATCGATGGAATACCTACTCCTTTCAAAGTTTTTAAAATTCTTGGCGACGGAGCATGTTTATTTTCGTCTCTGTCTTTGCTGGTGTTCGGTGACATATCGATGGCGTATAAAATGAGAAATATTATTGTTTCTCACGTGTTTGACAACTGGGATCGGATTAAATGCTACACTCAAATGCTATCTGGCCCCCCTTATAATACTAACAATTTATATTTTACCTAAATATGTAAACCAAACACGTATGGATCTATTTGCTAAATTATGGCGGCGGCAGAGCTATTTCCCTATCAGTTCGAAGTTTATCAAGGTGGCTGCCTTATAGCTTCTGTTGGGGAAACAATTCAGGGGGAAAAAATATTACGTTTTATGGGAAACTGTAATAGTTGTCATTTTGATGTTTTATTTAAATAGTTGGATTAACAAATAGAAGTAAAGTTAATCCTGGTTATGATAATGTGAAACAAAATGAAGAAAATGTGTCATCTTTAATGTTTCAGCCTCAAGAAAATGTGTATGTATTAGTTTCAAAGACTCAATCAATATCTAACATTGATTTTTCAAGTTCAAGGGAATCAATTATTAATGATATAATATCTCTTCAACTAAATAAAGGTAAAAGAAATGAAGAAAAAGATTCACAAATTCAATTAGATGTAAACAAGTAAGACCAGCTGCTACAAAATATATTCAAAGTCATCCTGAAGAACATAGAGAAGCTGCTTCAAAATATACTAAATGCCATCCTGAAGTACATAGAGCGTAAGAAAATACTTTTCTAATACCCCCCACGTGAATCAGGCAGCTGTAATTAAATACAATGATAAAAGATCAAAAGTTAATTTAGCGCCATGGACTTCCAAAAATTTGTCTGGTTTTAGATATGAAATATATATTGACTATTCAAATGATAAAATTGTCAGTATCGGAAAACGTTTGCCCTGTTCGAGGTGCCGTGCTTTAAAAGGATTGAAGAACCTCCAGGAATGTGCTGGAGTGGTGGTCAAGTCCTGCTTCCTGTTATTAGATCCTTCCCTGAACCTTTGAATAGTCTTCTTAGCCATAAGGATCAGCTTTCATAACATTTTCTTTCTACAATTCGCAAGTATAATGGATGTTTTCAGATGACGTCATTCGGAGCAAAAGAATTGAAGGAAGGAAATTTTATGCCAACATTTAAAGTCCAGGGCCAGGTATACCACAGGATAAGTAGCCTATTGGCTGAGCCTCCTCAACAACCTTCTTTTCTTCAGTTTTACTTTCTCTGTGATGATGAATGTGAAAGAAACATTCATTGTGGTATTTTCCCAGGTGTTAAGCCAGAATTAGCCAATTACAAAAGGAGCTACATGAACATAACAGGTATATTCACGATTTCAAAGCTGCTGTTGATTCAGTTCCTAAAGACCAAAAGGAGTTCAAGGTTATAATTAATGCCGATAAAAAAACCATCTGGAGAACACAAAGGTCGTTTCAATGCTCCAATTTTCTTGATATTTTATGTATAGGTTCCAAAATATAATATTATCGTGTGCCCAGCGAAGCAGGCGGGTATCAGCTAGTTACTGTATACTTTCCCAATTTATCTAGACAGCCGAGACAAGCAAAAGCAGTTTATAAACATCAACAAAATAGAAAATTCAAATAATGAGCAATCAGAACAAGGATATTATATAGTCCATATGTTCAATTACTCCAAGAGATGACATTTAAATATATATCTTCACATTGTTTCCCCCTAACGATTAATACATAGACAAATACCTTAAAACAGAGAAATACTATGTCAAATGTAAATTATTCCAGAAAATTCAAAAAGATGTTTAATTAGCTACTTTACTAAAAAAGATGAAGTAATGTATATTTGTGCAATTTTTTTTAACCAGGAATTAAAATTTTACAGAACAAATTAAGAATTTTACTGGTAAAACAATTACAATTCAATAACAAATTAAGGAAAGGGCAAATTCAGCAGAACATCCTTATAAAAATTATGTAATTAAAAAATAATCATATGGAACTCTTTAACCACTGGATTGTAATGTGTTTCACTATTACCTATTCAACACTATTGATTTTTCTCTTTATTCTCTGTATTTTTTAAAAATATTTATGTTATGATTTTCTATATTACAGTGGCACCAAAACGTAGTTTGGAATAAAAATGACAACAGTATTTTTAAATCAAAACTTAAATTTTAGTTACAGTCTATATTCCAGGTCTTCAAATTTTGTTTTGTTTCAAATAAAACATGAAATATTACTCATAAATATTACAAATAATAAACCTGATCATCACCGGCAACTCCTAAATTAAGCACAGACTGTAAATTAAGTGTAAATCATAATCACATATTTTTCCAGTTTTCAATGTTACCTTTCATATGAACAATATTCTTTCTCTTCATATTTCGTAGTTTTCCCTTCAGTAATAAATTTTCATTTAACTTAACAATACAAATACAGTACTATGTATGGAAAAAAATACAACAATTGGGTATTTCCCAGTTATATCGAAGCCCCTGCTAAATTACAACAGCACCAATGTCATAACATATAACTTCATGATGTGGCTATTTTCAAATAATTGTCTGTATAGTAAAAGACCTTGGTCATGAAAAAATTATATGGCATACTTTTTGTTTGGTAAATCAAAGACAGTTAACATATTTAAAACAATAAATATTTTAAAAACCCAATAAGAAACCAGAAGCGTTAATGAACAAAAAGCCAATATGAAATCAGGCATGTTAAAGATCAAGTATTATGTTGATAATATAATCATGTGCTGTTTCTATACTCCATTTCACCTCAACTTGGCAGCATTGGAGAAAGGTAGAAAACGTACTAATCTGCTTTAAAAATACCATCTTTTTTTTTGAAATTTAAAAAGGGGGGAAAAAATGCATATAAATTTATAAAAAATATACATGTCAGAAATTGTGATTTCAAGGA
This sequence comes from Nephila pilipes, assembly GCA_019974015.1. Classification (NCBI taxonomy): domain Eukaryota; kingdom Metazoa; phylum Arthropoda; class Arachnida; order Araneae; family Nephilidae; genus Nephila; species Nephila pilipes. The sequence continues at coordinate 21,497 of BMAW01081776.1, read as the reverse complement.
TATATTTCAAGTTAATAACAGGCTAAAACAATTTTTTAATCTAAGCAAATGAATATAGTTGCAACAATGACATGATGGAATTCCAGTTTGGTGGAAACCAGTTTTCAAAGTAACATTCCTAGTAAGCTTGCTATTCTTCTGCACCAATTCTATGCCCCTTGCTTTGAGATTAAGTTATCATTAATAATTGCAATTTTTATCACTCATGCTATTTTCTTCATTTTCGTTTGAAATTCTAAACCAGGCTGAAGAAGGAATGTCACCAACAATGCTGTATACATCCTCAGAGAGGAAAATCAACCAGAAGAAATACATTGCATATTTATTCTCGACATCAAGAAAACCCTTGAGAATCTGAAAATCAGATCATTGAAAAGGTTTTTCAACAACCTCGTGTTTCTAAAAGAACAGTTATTCGTTTGAAAAAAGAAAAGACAAAGTTCTTTTAAGTTCACCCAGAAAATAAAACGACCTGGTGTTACAGGTAATCACAGAAGGCTGATAAAGTATGGTGACTTTACATTGTAATGCATTTGATGAAAAACTCAGTTTTTTTTCCATAGAAATGAGATTTCTATGCCAGACAAAGTTCTGAAAGGATTGAACGAGGATATCAATATTTTTTGAACAACATTAAGCGGACTACCTTGAACAGGATACAGCAATACAAGATTTTCATATGAAAGACTGGTCATCCTTCTTGAAAGACAAATTACATTAATCATGTAACCAAAAAAGATGTGGGAAATCGATAGACTTGTGAACGAAATGTGGAAAAATCAAAACTTAATATCTGTGAACAGTGATTCTACTGATAGCGATTCAGAACTATTGAGTATTGATTATCTGTAAATGCATGTGATGCAAATAATATTCACGAATAGCCTTCATGTTGCTTCTAGTGAGACGTTAATAAAACCAATCAAGCAAATACTGTTGCAATACAAATATATTTTTCTCATTGTCAATAATATTTATAAAAAGATTGGTTTGTATTTTAAACTACCTTATTTAATTATCTGAAATGAAATAAATAGTATAAGTGATTTTTAATAATGATTCATAAAGTTAATTTGGAGATAAGCTTGGCAATGAATTGAATGAAGATATGTAACTAAGTTAGAAATTTTTCTTTTATAATCGGGTTTAATAAATGAGCTAATAGAATTAAAGATACTTATAATGAAACAAATAAAATTTTTTACAAGCATTTTTTTCTTTCCTTGCCAAATTTCGTTGGTTTTAGTCACACACACCCCGTCTCCCAGAGTAACACGAGTTTCTATGACACCAGCTCTAATTCGCCATCGTAGCCTTTTCAGTGTTGCCAAGTTAAGGTGAAACCATAAATAAGGTTTCAACCTTTGGAACTTACAAACCTAACTTGGTCACTTGTGGATTCATCATTGATGGTCATAATCATAATTTGGCGAGAACTGCTATAACAGGGAAGTATCAAAAAAAAAAAAAAATTTATATCGAAATTAGCGATGTATAAAATATAAAAAGAAACACTTCACTTCTGCGTGCTTCAAATTATTAAAATATTTCTCCAGAGATTTAAATTGCCATTTGTTAGAAAACAGAGTAAATGAATGTTATAATTTTCTGGACATTATTCCTTCCTTCAATAACGAAACATGAAGCTAAAATATTGAGTAAGGACACAATTTTTACAAAAAGCATCCAACCAAGATATAAAACTTGTTACTTTAAAAAATGTAAAGCAACATAAATTACAGTTTCTGAAGCTCTAAAAATTAGAGAGTTAATGACTAATATTCAAAAAATAAATTTGGTCAGATTATGCTGCATATTATTTTAGGAAAAGAAAAAACTCAAATTAAGAAATTTTAAAATTCAATTCAAAAGCTAAATGTTGGTAAAATGCCGTTAAGCCCTCACCTTAGGTGCAATTTTAAAAATTGCCTATTTGGCAGTTTACTAAATTGCACCAATCGCGTAAATACCACAGAGAATGAAATGAAATACGAAAAAAAACTTTACTAACCTATTTTGTTTGTGGATCCGATAAATGTTTTAAAAAACTTCATAATAATTTTCATGAATTTAGATTAATTCACATCCACAAGTAATACAAATTTATATAGCAAACCTGTAATTGTTTATAAGTCAAGTTCTGGCAAAATAATATAAATTCACATAAAACTATAAAATCACTTAAAACTAATCTGATGATTTAACCATATTAAAATTAGTTCAAAAATATTCACTAGTCCTTTACAAGAAAAAGCATGACAGAATTTCAGAGTGAATGTGAATTAATAATTACACTAACCTGAAGTTTCCAAGAAATTATTCAAGAACTTCATTATCATTTTCAAGAATTTAAATACATCTATTTTCCACAAATACTCTAGATCCTCCAAGTTTCAAGCTATCATTAAGCAAATTTGGCTAGCCTTTAGTATCGCTCACCCAAATTTTTCGGCAATAAATATCGCCAAGTTGGGCGATAAATGATAATTTGTATCAACCCATACCACATACAATTGGAAGGCACTCTAAACGATACCCAAATTTTAAGAAATAGTTTTTTATATGGAAAAAAGAAAATAAATTTCCAAAATTACGAAGTTCTATAATTGTTTCAAGGAAAATATACAATACTATCATTAAAAGATCAGGTTCATTACATCTTTTGCATTGTTTTCCATATGAATAAAATATTTTGTATGTATAAATATTTTTAAAAATAACACCTAGATGCAAATATATCTGAAACATCATGTCCATATTCAACTTAAAGGGAAAGAACTTTTTGACTAAAAAAAATTCTTTTATAGTTCAATGAAATGATGAAATATCATCAGATACACACAAAAAAAAATTCCTAAGTTGTATGAATAATTTTTAAAACATAAATGTCACAAAAAGAATCTTAAACTCTGCATTTTATTTTCATCCTCATGTCCTAGTACCCTTAAAAATATCAATACATTTGTAATATGTATATTTATTTTTTGAATGTGGAATTTCGTTGGAAATTTTGATGGTAACCTTTTTTTAAAACATGATACTTAGCGCTAAAAAATGGCATCAAATTTGGCAAGTGAGCAATACTAAAACTGTTCTGCAAGTTTACCTCTTTCTTAAAGATTACCTTTCTTAGGCCAAAGAAACCTTTCAAAATCTGAACATGCACTATTACCCCCAGCCAATGATGAAAACTTAATTAGTAACAAAGAAAGAAAAATTTTAGAGTTCTATTTATTACTTTTAGAGATATTTATATCTGTATTAAAAATATTTGTAGCTTTATCTGTGTAAAAAAAAAAATGACCATAAAACCCACTAAATTTCCAGAAAATAATTCATACATGAATTAATCTTTTAAAAAATGTTGACAACATAACATTTAAGTATACCAAGAATTGAGTATACTACTTAACTTTGAAATTTTTTAGAAGTACTGATTTATTTACAGATATTACACAATATAAAAGCAAGCAAATATTTATGGAGGATTAACAGTATTCCAGATAAATGAAATAAAAAAAAACCAAGCATGTTTTAACTGGCATTTTTCAAATAGTTTTAATATTTTCCCATTAGAATAAAAACAACAACAATCCAGCTACTTCAATTATAAAATTTTTTATCAGCTACGAAATTTTTTTTATTCACATATCTTTTGAACAAGATGAGATAGGTAAAAAAAAGTAATATTATCAATTTTTTTTTTACTATACGAATGAACAAATTGACATAAATGATTTAACGTTTCAGCAAGTTTTATATTAACAATTATGAAAAAAATAATTTTACTATTTTCGTCTTAAGAAATCAAATATTTACAAATTCGAAAATATTTATGACTACAATACAGGACATTTGAGTAACTTATGGTGACAAAGAAGAAATCGTTATCAGAACATATACTTGTCAATTTGATATTCTAATCTCTGAATTGGAAATTCATACAAGCTTTAATTTCCTTAAAAAAAATGTTTATTACATTATACGTATAACGTCTTTATACAACTAGTATGGTTTCCAAAGCCATAAAGAGAAAGGTAATGTGCTCACCTAAAAAGTCTTGGAAATAAAAATATTTACTCTCACGAAAGAAAACTTTATCTTTGTTTTACAAAAAAAACAATTCCTGAAATGTGCAATATGGCAACATATGAAAGTACATATTTCTCATAAAAACGTTCAGTAAGAATCACCTTTTTCACGATTTTCAAAATGAAGTTACGTAATTTTATATTCGCGCCGTTGGATACCCATTGCCAATCAAATCAATAAAATACGATGCAATCCAAAACATGAGGCTCCACAGACGTAATTCCAGAAAAGATGGGAAGTGGTTGATTGAAAGGTTGGCGGTCGGGTGTTCGACTTCAATTTGCCGAACTTAATATTTTGTTGTTGTTGTTTAACTTCTAATTTTGACTTCTTAGAAAGAGATACCAGGATTACTCCTTTCTCTTCACTCAAATGATCAGGAGCTCACAATAAGGGCGGGAAATAGAAAAATAGCCGAATTCACCATATTTCTGGAAAACAAACAAAAGTCATCACCAATTCCTAAAACAAATCCACAACGTCTGCATTCTGAGATAAAAAGGCAAGATTTCTAAACAAGAAAATATTTCAAATATGTCATTTACAGGGAACGGTAAAATAAAATTTAATACTTCTGATACTGTATGCGCAGCACAAATCCTCGTAGTAGAAAAGATTTTAAACATACCGGTAAAAGAAAGAATTGTTTTGGAAGAATTCGTATCTCCCTTTCTAATCTATGAAATACCAACCAGTATACCACTGATGGATTTGCAACAGAACAACAGAATACAAATGATATTGAAGTAGTGGAAATACGACGCTTTGTGAAAAGCGGAAATAATCAGAGGGTTTCCCCGGTACTAATCACTATCCTTGATACTGATATACCCGAAAATATTAAACTCTAATTTATTAATCATCGCATCCAAATTTTCATTAACAAACCAAGACAATGCAGTAGATGCTTCAGTTTCTATCACATTCCCGATTCTGTCAAAAACCTATCATTTGTGTCAATTGTGGTATAACACACACTGGCTCTTGTACTACTTCTGTAATATGTATTAACTGCAAGCAAGATCATCACTCCAATTCCCCGATATATCCTATATTTTTTAAAGAAAAACAGATCGTGCAATATAAATGTATGCACCATTTAACTTTAAGAGAGGCAAGATGAAAATATCGAGAAAACCTTTTGACAACCTCTTGATATAACATTTGAAAAGATGAAAGATGGCGAGTTAATTAACCATAGTTTTTATTTTAATTCAAATACAGAAAGATTGTTATCAATATATGAACTCGAAGAGAAAGTTAATTCTTCTATTTTAAAAATTTTGAAAAAAATTGAAGATTTTTTGAATTTTGGGTCTGGGTGGTCAATAAAAAATATTGATTTTATTAACTTGCATTTAGGATATTATCGTGAAATAAGAGGCGGATGTAACCAGATCAATTTACCGAAAGTTTTAAGAAATAAAAAATGTTTGCTTGATATTCATTGTGAAAACAATATGTGTTTTTTATATTCAGTTTTAGCAGGACTTTTTCCTCAAAAATACAACAAATCATTAGAATCAACATACAAAACATTCTTAAAATATCTATCATTTGACTTTTCCCGTTAAAATAAGTGATGTAACGAAATTTGAAAAAAGAAATCAAATAAGAATAAATGTATTTGGTTATAAAACTGAAGTTTTTCCTATATATAGAAGTAAACTAAGTATTTATAAGGAAATAAATCTCTTGTTGTATAAAAATCATTACTATTTAATAAAGAATTTTAATAAACTGCTACACACCCAACGTGGTATGCATGAATTTTGCAAAAATTGTTTAACTGGGTTCGCTCATCAAAGTTCATTGGAGGCCTCAAAAAATTGCATTACCTACAAGCTATCAAAAATATTTAAAATTTAACTTTTTCCAGAAAATGTTCTTCCATAAATTTTGTATTTACGCGGATATTGAAAGTTTAACTGTAAAAGTATTTTCTGCTGAGCCAAGTAATGATAAATTATTTTCCTTACAAACTGAAATACATAAGCCTGTGGCATACTCTGTCTTACTTATTGATGATAACAAAAACATTGTTTACCATAAATTTTACTGTGGATTAGATGTAATTTCAAATTTAGTATTGAGTTTACAAAATATTTCAAAAGCTGTTTTAAAATTTATGGAACGAAACGTTCCCATTAATGAAAACGAAATATTATCACAAAATAAATGTCATCTGTGTGGAAAATTCTTTTCGAAAGGAAGTGTTAGTGTTAGAAATCATGATCATTTTACTGGAAAACTATTAGGAAAAGCTTGTCAAGGATGCAATTTAAATTATAAAGTAACTCAGTTCCTACCAGTCATAATGCATAATTTGTCAGGATACGATTCCCACCTGATTTTGAAAGAAATTTCTAGTGATTTAGCAAAAAGAATGAAAATTATCCCTGTAAACTCTCAAAAGTGTATGTCATTTAGTATTGATAATTTAGTATTCCTTGATAGTTTTTTTTTATTTCTTCCATCCAAACTGAGTACACTAATTGAAAATCTAAAACAAAGTAATCATAAGTTTTCTATATTTAATTCTTTTTTCAGTTCTTATACCCACAGAAAACATTTATTACGTAAAGGTGTATTTCCAAACAGTTATTTTGATTCCTTTATCAAATTAGAAGAGAAAAAACTTCCTTCTAAATCTGTTTTTTTTCAATAATATAACAAATGAAGATATCGGATGAAGAATATAGATTTGCAAAATTTATATACAATAAGTTTAAATGCCAAAGTTTTAAAGACTGTTTAAGATTATATTTAGATACAGATGTTGTTTTGCTCTCAGAAGTTTTTGAAAATTTTCGTGCATTAAGTATGAATTACTTTGAGTTAGATCCTGTCGATTTCTATACAACTCCTAGTTTAACATTGAGTGCTGGAATTAAGACAACAAATGTTACCTTAGAGTTATTAACAGATATCGATAAGTATTCAATGTTAGAATCAGGAATTCGTGGAGGAATGTGTCAATTTTCAAAGCGCTTTTCAAAAGCAAACAATAAATATTTAGAGAACTTTGATGAAATGTCACCATCTAAATATATAATATCATTAGATGTTAACAATCTTTACGGAACTGCCATGGCATTTTACAACTTACCAGAGTCAGAATTTCGATTTTTGGATCAAAATGAAATTTAAGAATTCGATTTAATGTCTGTACGCTCAGATTCAAATGTTGGGTATATATTGGAAGTAGACCTTTATTAACCACCAGAGCTTCATTCAGAACATAATAGTTTTCCTATGGCTCCTCATCATGAAACAATTACGTTTGATATGATTTCTCCTTATCAAAAGGAAATTTGTGAAAAATTAAATATAAAAATCAATGAAAAAAATAAGAAACTTCTAAATACTTTTAATGAGAAAAAAAAACTATGTAGAACATTATTTAAACTTACAATTTTACATTAAACACGGTTTAAAACTTAAAAAAATTCATAAAATAATTAAATTTAAGCAGTCTAACTGGTTAAAATCATACATAATGTTTAATAATGATAAAAGACAAGAAACGACAAATAATTTTGATAAAGATTTTTTTAAACTAATGAACAACGCATTTTTTGGACGCACTTGCATGAACATCAGAAAACATACTAATATAAAAGCAGCGCTTAGTAAAAAACAGTACAAAAAATATTTAGCAAATTGTAACTTAGAAAGCTTTTCAGTGATAAACGAGCATTGTGCATTATTTAAGCTGTTAAAATCTAATCTTTATTTGAATCAACCTATATATGTAGGTTTTACAGTTCTGGAGTTAAGTAAGTCGTATATGTTTCAATTATATTATGATATTTTGAAACCTATTTACTAAGAAAGAATTAATTTAATTTACATAGTCACAGATTCGCTCTGCCTGGAAGTTCTAACTGATGATTTTTATAACGACTTAAAAAAAAAAATTAAGAATTTAATGGACTTTTCCAATTATGATGCATCTCATAAATATCATTCAACAAAACATCAGTCATTATTAGGATATTTAAAGGATGAAACAAAAGGTGCTCCCATCAAAGAGTTTTGTGCATTTTGTACATTTTCTTATACTTTTGGAAAAGAAAACAAGAAAACAGCAAAAGGAACTAAAAAATATGTGGTTCAAAATGTTTTGAAACATGAAATGCATTTAAATGTGTTAAAAAATGATCATTTGATAAAAAATAAACAATCAAGTATAATTTCTAAAAATCATACTGTATCTACAATACAACAAAATAAAACAAGTATCTGTAGTTTTTATGACAAAATGTATTTATGTGATGAAATCGAGTGTTTATCTTATGGTAATGTTTCTATTAGAAAATAATATTTATACATTTTATAGTGCATGATCCTATGTGTATACATTACTCTTTGAATCTGATTAATTGTATATACAATGTATTTCATTTATATATATATATATTAATAAAATAAAACTTTTTTTTTATCAACTTGTCTCTCTTATTTGTCTCTTGTCAGTCTTATTTTACACGCACAAAATAATATTAAGCGCATAAATTATTTATAAGCAAAAATCAAGCAGTAAAAACTTGTAATGACATCAATTGCCATTTCAAAAATTTGATACAGATTAAAATGAATTTGAATTAAAAAATCTTCTTAAATAAAATACTATTTTAAGTAACAAAATAATTCTTTAAACAAGATACCATTTTTTGAAAGTTTTCTGAAAAAAGTCTGTTACATTTGTTTAATTTCAGTCTTATTTTAAACAAAGAAAAACGCAAGACCCAGGGATCTCAAATTTGAAAATGAGTTAAAAATTGAAATACTTTTTGTTTAATATTTGCTCTTGTTTTACATCGCTAGCATTGGCTGGGTATGGTATATGGTTAGTGTCTTGGACATCAAATCAGGGGGTCCCAGGTTCTAATCACATATCCTAAGCCGTTCAATAACCAGTGGTGGCAGAATGGTAATGCGGGTTCAAAACCCGTCCACTGGATGACAGCACAAATTCTTTTTATAAATTTTTACTTATTTTGAATTTTTGCTAGGATTAAACATGTAAACAAAAATAAAAAATAAAAAATCGATTGTGAGTTGTCTGAATAACACAAATAAAATTATTTTACAACTTTTGATGCATACAAGATTTGAAGCGTTGATTAGTTTGAAACTCCATAATTTAGGTTTTAGTCCAGATACCAACAATATATACTACTATCATACGGAACACCTTGCTGGATTGCCTACTATCACTAACAGCCGGGGTGACCGACATGTTAACCGCATGGCTTTAAAGGACCGTACAGCCAAGTCACAAACCCTGAGTCAAGAAATGGGATCGCTTGTAAGACAACAAGTGTGTGCACGAATATTTCGATGACGTTTGCAGCAGTATGGACTGTCAGCTCGGCGACCATGGTCTCGTCTACCCTTGACACTACAACACAGACAGAAGCATATTCAGTGGTGTTATCAACGACGAACCTGGACGCAGCAAGGGCGAAACATTGTCTTTTTTATCATGGTCTCATCCACTTTGGGCTACATCGTGGGAAGGTACATTGCCAGCATGCATTCTACATGATCATACTGGCCCATTCCCTAGAGTGATGGTTAAACTTCTCAATCACCTTTTGTTTACGTTAACGGAACTGACTCTAGAATTCCTCGATCCCAGCGAAACTCTACGTTTCAGCAGGATAACTCACGCCCCCATGTTGCTGGTATTGTATGGACCTTCCTTGATACAGAAAATGCTCAGCTGCTGCCCTAGCCAGCGTTTTCTCCAGACCTCCCACTAATCGAAAACGTCTAGTTAATGGTTGCCGAAAGACAGGTTCGTCACCATTCGCCAGTTGCGAAAATCAGTGAACTGTGGCATCGTGTTTAAGCTGCATCGGCAGCTGTACCTGTTCATGACATCTAATCTCTGTTTGACTCAATGCCCGGGTGTATAAGAGCTGTTATTGATGCTAGAGGTGATTATTATGGGTACTGTTTCTCAGGATCTATGCTTCCAAATTTTCTAAGAATTTAATCACTTGTTATTCCTAGTATAATATATTTGTCCAACAATTATTTTCTTACTTGCATTTTTTCCTGCGGTATCAGTTTTAATAGTCAGTAGAGTATTATGTAATCGGAATAAAAATATTCTTTTAAAGATTTGGACACACAGACACACACACAGTCACACACACACGCACGCACGCACACACACACACACGCACGCACTCTCTCTCTCTCTCATACACACACACACACACATATATATATATATATATATTTGATATGTTATTACTCTATACATTTTATTTAAATCTTGCCTAAGTGTGAGTGATGGATAAGTTTAATGGCGCAAGAGCTAGATAGTGCTATGCTGCACAAAATAAGGTGTATCTGTGATCTAGACGTTTGAAAAAATGGAAGAGAGATAAAAATTGGTTGACAAGAAGGGTCGAAAATAGAGAAGGATTTCTAGGATATCCCTAAGGTGTATCACCCGTGTTTATTAAAGAAAGTGAATCACATAGAAACGGAAAAATATCACTAGGACGTCTCGGTTGAGAGATGCTCTAACTTACCCGAAAAAGGTAAGCTTCTGAGGGATAATTGTTGCTTTATATGTATATTTTTGTTGTCAATAAAAATTATTCAAAATTCATACAGCCCACTTCTTAATTATTCACCTGAGCTGAACAACAAAACTTTTTCATTTAAATGAGGAGGTTCTAATGCTTTTTGAAAACATACTTTTTTCAACGAAAATGTATTTTGAGTATACTGGTAAGGAAACAAAAGAGCATAGTAAAAATTGTATTAATAATTTTTTTTGGTACGAAAGTATTACATTTAAAATAACTTATTAAAGGATAAAATAAACTGAAATAAAAATCCGAAACATATTTTAAAATGGGTGATGTCTTTTGAAAGTGCAAAAGAATCACTAAAAATGAAATTAACAGATTGATATTCGCTTTAGAAGATTTCTTTTCAATTTTAAATTTCATGTCAGGGTAAAAAAATAGCGATCCCATTTGCTTAATATATAATTATATATTTTTTTCAATATTTTTTGTTATCTTATTTTGAATAATTTACTTTATTATAAATATTTTCAAGCAATAATAGAATTTACATATAATTTTGTAATTTAGAAATCGATGCATACAATACATTTCCTGTCAACGTTCATTGAGTGTCCGCAACCCTCCCAATTATTTATCAAGAAGTTAAACCTCAAAAACAAGGGGGGGGATTTTGAAAAAAAACACGTCTCAAACAAACTTGAAATAATCCTGTGAAGTTTTTATGTGAAGGAGTAAAATGGTAAGTATTTATGTGAAGGGAAAAAAATACGTCTTTACTGTTTTCGGAGAGTTCACAGCTACATGAAATAACACGTTTGAAACGTTTTCAAAGTATCTCTTTCAGGACAGGATAATACGTGCATAACGGGAAGAGGGTTTATTACATTTGTGAATATATCTTTGAGCTGAAAATTGTCATTGATTACAACATCTTTCAATTCATTGATCACAAATTCACCCGTGAGAGAAACTTCTTCCTCTTTAATTTTGTCTTCCCAAACAGTACAATTAAAACAATTTAGTTCAGTGAAGTTGACAGACAATTTCTCAACGTATTCATAACACATTTTGTAAGCAATTTTAACAGTTAGAAATATATCTTTAATCCCAAGATTATAAACCTACAAAATTGTTAGTTCATTCAAAACCTACAAAATTGTTAGTATTAACAGTAGGAATTCATCCCCATATCACTTTCTATATCGAAAAAAACCCAAAGTTTTGGCAGATGATATTTTATCATATATAATTTTTTGGCTAGTTTTGTACAAAAATGATGCATGGCTGCGGAGAAAACAGCATAAGTATTGATGTATCGTTTTGAAAGAATATTTCCGAAAGTGTAGGCTATTTTTCCAAATGTAAATAATATGAGCGATGTGTATCATATATTTACAAAATGCACTCTATTGCTAGTAAATTAGTTTGAATTAAAAAAAAAATTATAAAATTCTTAACAATACCAGCAATGTCATTTATATTTATTTTTTTTAATAATCCTTGAATGCATCAAACAATTACTTTGTTATGTCGATGCTTTACTTAATTTTAAGTATAATATAAAAAACAAATTTCGAACTGAATTTTAATTGAATAAACATTTCAAAAATAGTAATAGATATGCTCATAGTTCTTTGAATACCAACATTTAGCATCTCAGCTTTGCTTCAATGTAAAATATATATTGTATTCACCAATATTTTTCAGCATATCCTTTGCTCATAACATGCACAGTTTTCAATCAAATTGTACTAAACTTATAGAATATATGAAAATATGTTAGCGATACAATATATTAAATTTTGTAATTAATACCTTAAATATTCAGTGAATGGTAAGTATTTATGGTAAGTAATTTTTATCTGAGTATGCGTGATACACGAATATATTTTTCGCAATTTCAGATGCAGATATGCAGGGCAGATTATACAAAATTCTTAGTTTTGTAATGTTAAGATTATGAAAAATGTCCGGATTTTTATTACTTGAACTACAGTTATCCTATAACAGAAGATAAATGATGAGGAATTTTTCACAAATCAACATTCTTTTAAACTTGAATCTTCGAATAATTAGTATTCAAAAGTATCTAGACAAATTTACAGCTGATACTTACGCATATAAACAAACATAAAGAAGCATTTAATTAATCAAATATTCAAGTTTAAAAAACATGAATTTGTAGGAAAACCCTCATTTATTTGCTCTTTGAAGCCAACTAAAGTTGAGCCTTTCAAAATTCGGATATATTTCGGTATCTTAAATAAACAAAACTAGTGATTGTATGCTAACTGCCCTAAACGCTTGGCTTTGAAATCTTGAAAAAACTAATAGATTAAAAAGTGGTTTTTTTCGTTGTTATTTCTATCAATGCATAAGAAATATTTGAAGTAATGTAATACAGGAGCTTAAAATTTATTCATCTGTATTAAGTTTTTTAGTAATTTCTTCGCACACAGATATATATATATATATCTTATGCTGTTGAACAATGATGGCATACAACTGGTAGCTATTATACAGTATGTATGTAATGTACTTATAGTATTTTATTATTACATAATAATATTTCCTGTTTATGGAAAAACATTTTCAGTGCTCAACTTCATTTTTTTTTTAGAATGAAAACAATTAAATACAAAATGTAAACTTTCAACTTAAAAATTACAAATTATTTTGTACTTCAAATTATCATCTTTCATATTGAATACTGAAATATACACACGCACAAAATCCATGCAATTATTTTAGATTGTTGGTTTTATTGGCGCAAGGAGGGCCATATTGTCTAAGCCGCACCAAAATCTTGATATGAAAGGAAACTTTACTTTTTAAAGATTATTATAAATGTACAAGTGATCTAGACTCAGGCTTTAAAAAAAAAGGAAGAAAAAGACAATACTAGTGGACAAGAAGGAGAGTCGAAAATGAAGGAAGACCGAAGGCGCGTTGCCTGCGTTTAACAAAGACAGTAAAGTCTACGCGAGAAGAAAATACCTCGGACTCCTCAAAGTTATATATATATATATATTTCACCAACACATTTTCCATTAATATAAAACACCTTTTTTCTTTACTATAGTTTCTCTCTCTTTTATTTTGCAATAAGAAAAAAAAAGGTATATAAAATAAAAGTAATTTCTTTTTATATTGAATTAATATAAAAAGAACATATTGAATTACTTCTTTTCTCTTCGTTTTAATCCAATAAATTAAGAAGGGGAAATTGCATGAACGAGAGAAAAAGGAGGTTTCACCAAAGTATCTGTATATTTAAATAACAACTAAGAGATTTTATTTGTATAATATATATATATATATATTGAGAGAGGGAGAGTCTTTCTTGTCACTTTCTTTCTAACAATTAATTTTTTCATTCATTGTAATAATATACTTCCTCTTTTCCATATTCTGAGAATCTTAGCACACGTCAAGAATACATTTTTACTGAGTGAAAAAGTTCACTGGTACGAATTTTGAAGGAAGAGGAGAATCTTGTAACAATTTTATCTCTGCAATGTTATTCATTTCTCTTTCGAGTAGATAGGCAAATTTTCTTTGATGAACTGTACTATTTCTGATACTTGTGTGTGTGTGCTGATATTATTTAACAAGATTTTATCATGATGAAATAAATTAAAACTTTTATTTTTGCTCAAAATGTTTCTTTTTTTTTTAATTTATTTATGTATTATTTTTTTATAAGAAAATTTCATTTATATTGGACAAAATAGATATTATTCCTCTGATGTTTGAAATTAAAAGAATTTGTATATTTGGTCGAATTTCTCAAAAAATACTGAATGAAAGGTAAAAACTAATGCTTCCAAATGAAGATGCAAGTTTTTAAATTCGATTTATAAGACATACACGTTCGTGTGGGCTGTGCATTTAGAGGAAAATGCTTTGTAAGAGTTCGTGTCAATTTCCTCTCTTCGTATATTCGCACACCATGTCTACTAGAGTTTTTATTTGTTGCAACATTTGGTAAAATTCAAAAGCAAACACTAAAATCAGAAATAAACAACGTTTGGGTAGTGAAATAAAAGTGGTGAATCGTCGGGAGATTTGAGGCAAGGCAGTTTTAAGTGCAGATTGCTGGAGACTTTAATGTAACCACCAGAGCAGAGCGTAATTCATAGAGAGACAGTTTAGGAGACCTGATCTGTAGAAAGAAGACATGAGCAAGGTTGTCCTGAAGCTACAATGACTAACGAAGATAGATATTTGTTCATAACTGCTTAGCGTAAAAGGAGTGTAACAGCTTCTTAGTTATCACTTGAACTTCATTCTGGAGGACTTGGGACCTCGACAGATTTAAAGTGCATCAGCCCTATGACTCGGCGGGTCTTTAGTGGCCTCAACGCTCGAGCCCACGACTCAACGAAAGCTTCAGACCACTTGACTACCTCAGGCACGATGATTTCAAGAGCAAGTTGATGTAGATATTCAGGCAAATCATGATTTTTATTAGCTTTGATTTTGAGTTCGGTTTAGATGTGAACTCTTGGCAGAACTTATAGAGGATTAAAGATTAGCTTCGAGGATATATTGTTTATACTAAAAGAATATTTCTCTGCAGTCTACTATTTATTAGTAGATTTTTTTCATTTATTTTCAAAAATTCTTGTCGACATTTAATTTATTAAGCTCTCCGCCTACTACCATGATACATTGACATAAAATGTATTTTCTTAGCATCTACTTAATTAAACCTATCAAAGTATGAATATAGAACTGATATATCATGATTGAATGATTTATTTTAAGCATAAAATTGATTATATGGACCGAATTGTTTCACATTTTGAAAAAGAACTCGTATATCTCTTAATCTTAAAAAAAATTTCTGAAAGAATTTTAAACTCATCAGTTACTTATTTGAAAAGAAATAAATAAGAAATGACAATTTTGAAGTATTAATTTTTCTCTTCAGTTGTATATAAAAAAACAAATCTAAAACAACATTGTTTAATGGAATTGATCCTAAATTTTTATAATCTATTTTGATTAGTTCTTTCTCAACAGAACTTCTCTTAAAAACATCAACTTTCAATATTTAATCTCTTTTTAAATTATTAGAAATTATACAAGTATTACATATCACTTTTTAAAGTGAAAATTAGTAATATTTGATCCCAGAAAAATACTTATAGTAAATTTTACATATTTTTAAATGTTTATTAAAATACCTTTTTTATTCCTACAAAAAGATTTTCCCCCCTCAAATCTGCGATTCGTTAGTTAAGGCCCAGAATTCTTTTTTCTTTTGTCGGTCGAAATTGCTCTTAAAGAACCTTTTCATCTAAATGCTAAAAAGAGTTTTATGTATGTTTTAGTACAATAAAATTTGAAAATAATTCAGTGTTACTTTTTAACAATAAAAATGATTCATTTTCAAAGGTATCGTAAAATTCAGCATTTTGAAATGGCATCTTCTTTTGATGAGACTCCTTATTATTGCACTTTCACTCAAAGCCTCTCTAAATATTTCATTGGAATTAACATTTTCTGTAAATAGTATATGATTCCTAAAATCCGTTTTTTAATAATATGAAATGTAAATTAGTCACATTATTAAATCTAGTTTTAAAAAAGCTCAAGACTTTTGAGAGAAAAGACCACGTAAGAACTGCTTCATATAATTTCTCAAAATGATGCTAAATATTTTAATGTGGAATTTCTAAATACTACAAGAATGTGTTTAAAGATCATAGGACACAACATTGTTATAACAACAAAATATCGTGTACAGATGTCCAGACAAAAATGTCGAATAGAACCATCACTCTTTGATTTACTCGTATATGTAACATTGCTCTTTTCAACATATACATGTTCTCTCTTAATGAAGTAAAGAGATACGATTTCAATTTGTATTAAGGACAATTTTTGGTATGACAGAATTATATGAGGAAGAACTCCATTTTTAGAACATTAGGTTGGAATTCGTTTTATTTAGAGAAGCTTATTTAGCTCTTTATGATAACAGAATGTCTTAATAATTCACAAAATATTAATAATATGTTTTCAGAATGGAATACCATACTGCTAAGAATTTAAATAGTTTAGGTATAAATATACACAAGAAATTAATAAAGAAGTTTTCAAAAGTTTCGTTTTAAAACAATTATACAATAATGACGTACCACATTGGGTACACTCAAACATATGATAAACATTCAAATAAAAGTTTTAATATAGACTCGTTTTAGAAATGATAATAACTAAGCAATGGATTGCTTGAGACACACAAAATCAAGGAAAATATATGAGTATATGCAGATTCTTCTTTTCTTCTTCTCTCTCTCTTTTTTTTTTTTTTTTTTAAAGGAAAATTAAGAATAAAAGAACTGTTTCAAAACAAGAAACTTTGTCACTTGGACAGTTTAGAATTAAAGAATAGTTGATTTTCAAAATATGCTTTCGATTCGAGATTAATCGTTAAAATTACGATTCTGTTTAGGAGATATAGAACTGTTAACTTTCAAAATCAAGATATACTTTCGATTCGAGATGAATCATACAACAATGGTTTCTAAATAAGAAATATTGTCTTTCAGACAATATCGATTCAAAGAATTGTTAAAACTATATTATTTATGAATGTAATTCAACAGATCTAGATGATCCATTATAAATATCTTTGAAACTAATAAGTACAAATTGCTTATCTTGTGATAAAATCCACCGTTGTCCAACGCTCGGGTGCCAATTTTTGTTGTATTGCATGCGTGAGCGAGAGGCCTTTTGGCCATTTGAATGAAGATCTTGTCCTTTTAGTTGATGAAAAACATTTTATTTTTTGGTTCACAGCACACGGATACATCACAGTTATACTTATAAGAAACACATATAAGACATTTTAACTCACAACAAGCATACACACACACAACAACAACTAGAGGTTGGGAAAAAGTCTTTCTTTCTCAACGTCAACACAGGTGGCGTTAGCAGTCCCGTTCAAGCTACAGTCACGGTGATTGTTACACTAATACTTTTAGCACTTTCAAAATACCATATAATTAAATGCTAATAAAATTTGATGTTATTTTTATATTATCGCCTTGCTGTATAAATTTCAAATTGGAAAAAAATATTATCTTATATTGTTGTGAAAAACTAGTAGTGCAAACCTAAAAAGTTAATCAGACAATATTTTTCATTCAAAATCGAAAAAAGCGGTTTTTGAAGTTCTTACTTGTCAAAATACCAAGTGTGTTTCAAGTGTCAGATTTATTATGCGAGATAATTTGTAGCATATTTAGAGTAAAAAATTCTGACATTTTTAAAAACGTTTGAAACTTGTTTTTTCTAATAAAAAAAAATTAAAAATAAATATTAGTACAAGTGAAAAAAAATGAAGCAGTTTCTTTGACATTTAATATTTATATTTGATATTTAATGCAAAATTTTTAGCAGTAAATTTCAAAAAAAAAAAAAAAAAAAAAAAAAAGGTTTTGGAGACGAATTTGCACCATTCGAATTAAAAAATTTAAGACATTATTCTTGATCAGTTCCATCAATACGAACACAGACAGAAATCGTTTGAAAAGTCCCCCCCCTTTTTTTTCCCCTCCAGATAGAACAAATTGCCAATTTTTATTCTTTTTTTCATATTTATTTATCGTTTGAATTTATATTGCCGGTTAATCCCTAAGGATCTTTTTTCAGACGACGATTGTCACTTCGTAATTGAAACACTTGATTATTGTTATTAAACATTTTTATTAAGGTCACTTGATACTTGCTGAACGTAAGTAATTTTTACCCTTTTTGGGTAATTTTAATTAGCATATCTTCTTTTGTCTCACTTCTCTAATTAGTTTTTTCTTTATATTAATGATAAATATTTTCAACGCTTACATATAAACAAATTCCAATAATCTTAGGCTATAGAAACAATAGATTATTGAGTTAAACTAGTTAGCTACTGATGTTAAATCTACAATAATAAGGCGTATTAAGAAAATTTTGCTACTTTATATGATAGGTTGCATATACCAGTTTAAATAATGATGTGTGAATTTACGTGTAGTTTTGGCCATTTGACTGTTATTCGAAATTGCAAGGTTCATCTTTGTTATTGTTCTAATTCCATGATGATTGAAACGAAACAAATCGAAAAAATTTGCCTTAATATTTGGAACCAAATTTTTTTTACTGACTTGCTTCATTGTATTCGTTTGTTTTTAGTCATTTAAGCCCTTCGTATCATAACATTAGAGAAATATAATATTCTACAGTCGATTATATTTCACATTTGGAACTTTAACTTGCTATGCCTGTGTAAAAATGTTTACATCTCTTCTGATAACAATTAAGATCGGGTGTTTTGATTCAGATGTGGTCTTTTATAATTAAATTTCGTTTTAGTTTTAATACTTGCGTTTTATACCAGTAGGCTGGATTGTTTTTCAATGTAATCAAAAACTTATGCAAAAGGCAATGTAATTGTGCATATGTTTACATATATGAGGTTGTATTTCAAATATTATTGCGCTCAATTTTTAACTTTTGTTTTATATTATAATTCTTCTAATTTTTATTAATACTGCTTGGTTTATCTTTATGTGAATTTATTAACACATATCGATGTAATAAATATTGAAAACCTTTCAAATTTATCTTTTTTAAATTTTTATCTCATAATTAGTAGTAACTTGCTAAATATATATTGACTTCTTGTGTAATTGTTTACTTAATTTAGTCATTCATAAGACAAGATACAAACATTTACTGAATATAAAAGATAAAACTTCTCGTAACTTATTCTTAAGCGTACATTTCAAAACTCGATCAAAACGTGAACGTTGTAAAATCCACTATCTGGCTGTTGCTATGATTCCCCGTAGATTTTTTTTTGTCTAATAGTAATATAAAAATCATGCTATGGTTAGCCCACAAATAAAGGGTGCTAGGGTGCTTACACACACACACACACACACACACACACACACACACACACACACACATATATATATATATGTCAAATGGTATAAATAATATGTATACTATCATCATGAAGTATGATGATAGTATACATATTATTTATATTCACACATATTATTTATGCTCATTATACACTCAAGAGCCAAAACATTATGAGCACCCCTACATTTTGCAATGAACTCACCTGGATGACATGGAAGGCACGTGATCAGGTGGAAGTGGTATTTAATTGCTGCTGGAGAGTCTGAAGAATCATCATACTAGTGAATGAGATTCCGACGTGATCGGACGTTCTTTCCCCGCTGAGCATAACTAACATAAAGACTTTCAATCGCCCAAGTAGCACTTTTCAGTGCTATTGTGCGAAGGTGATTAACTTCTTTCCTATTAACGGAGACGACCCCGGAACGAGATAACCTGATAATGGCCACGGAAATGGAATGCAACAATTCAAGACCTTCATCACCAAGTCTAACCCAGGACAAGGAAACCTGCGAGACTCTGAGATTGATGAATGAAAGACTGAGGATCCTGAAAATGCAACACGAGGACGCCTACTCCCATGTATGCCACATAGAATCCAGATATATGGACCGTGAAAGCGACTTCTATAAAGGAGCGTATGGACTTTACCTGACAGCCAAGGAAGCAGCAGAAGAGGCAGAGGGTGAGTATCTCTCTTTTCCTAAATGCCTCATACCAGGCTGCCCCCTACACAAACAACTTCCAATCACTCCTGAAAAAAGGTCAAAAACAATTAATTTTGATAATGAAGGTTTCCAAACCCCACCAATTAGAAAACAAGCAAAAAGGAAAATTATCGTGCAACATTTTCCTCAAATAATTGAAACCTCTAACAAATTTAAAAACTTAAAACTCCAAAATGAGATATCAGAGTCTCAAACAATCCAAGAAGAAAACGAGAATAAAAATAATGATACAGAAATGACTATCAAAAACCAATTACCCCCACCTATAATGCTAAAAATAACTAAAAACTACAGGCAACAACTAAAAGAACTCACTTTAGCTTATGAAAACCTAAGAACAAAACTTTCGGGAGAGTATATTAAACTATACGTTGATACCCCCGAACAATATCGTTCTCTAACCAAATATCTCAGACAAACCGAAACAGCAGAATACTATGTCATAAAACCCAAGCAAGAACGTCCAATCCGAGTTTGCCTGAAAGGACTCCCACGGGACACAGATATGGAAGATATCCAAGAAGAATTAATTGAACTTGGTTTTAACCCACAAAAAATCTGCCAACTTCAAAATAGACGAACTAAACTTCCACTACCGATCTTTCTAATTACCCTCCCTAGAACAGAAGAAACTGAAAAAATATTCAAAATTACAAGACTCTGCTTCATGACAATAAGAGTAGAAGGATACCGAGGCAGAGGGGTAACCCAATGCTATCGATGTAACTTTTTCAACCCCTCAGCTGAGAACTGTTACATGGCACCCCGCTGCCTAAAATGCGGAAGCACACATATGACTCGAGATTGCGAAATAAAAGAAAGGATCAGTAATCCTGAATGTATCAACTGCGACGAAACCGGACATATGGCCTCGTACGGAGGATGCTCCGCCTTCCCCAAACTACCCAAAAAGAAGAACACATTCACAGTAAAAACAAATAAGATCCGAGAAAATCACACCTTTGCAGCAGCTGTAGCAAATAACCCTCAACAGAGGGCGCCACGAGACTCTGATATCACAACACAAACTGAGACAGGGAGAAACCGTGACTACCACTACAACACAGATAACAGACCAAGACCTGCTGAAAATTATCACTCCGATAACTTCTACCAAGCAATTGAACTCATTGCAAATCTAGGTGAAATTTTTAATAAGCTCCCAGGACTGATCAAACATCTA
>BMAW01081774.1:0-59646 GCA_019974015.1 Nephila pilipes | reverse complement strand
CGTCAATGGTGTTCCACCTTTCGAATGTTAAAATCTGGTCACCTTAAGTTAAAAGGAAGTCAGATTAATGCTATAAGAATCGATATATTTCATTCTTCGCATTTTAGCATTATCCTCTTCAATAAGCACCCTCCATGACCTCTACACTGTTCCTTGCGAATTTTCCGAATGACAAAGTAGTGTTGGAAGCTATTTTCCGAAAGCATATTCACGGTCTCCGTCACTTGTTATTTTACGGCCAGAGCTGTATCAAAACTCTTTCCTTTCAGAGTTTATTTCATCTTAGGGAACAGAAAAAAAAAGTCGCATGAGGTAAGGTCGAGCGAATAGAGTGAATGTTCCAACACAGGGACCTTATGTTAAACCAAACATATTTGATAGGTAATACAGTAGGGATTGGGGCGTCCTGATAAGGAATCCATGGCTTGTTTTTCCACAATTGGCACAAAATCTGCCGAAAAAGTTCTTTTTCGATTCCTATGGTTTCAGTGGTTACTGGACTACTCTACTAACGATCTTTTCGCATTAAAACACTGATTTTTTTCAGTGTCTTTGTCCATTGTTGACGTGGTAGATCGTCGAGGACATCTCCAATCTTTTCTGGTCCCACTATTAAACGTTAAAAGCCACTCAAAAACCTTATTGAGCGGTAAACATTCTTCTTTTTAACAAAGAACAAGTTTCTGTGGTGGAGTTCCAAATTTTGGCAGAAAACCACACTTAAATTTTTTTAAAAAAAACTCCGACGACCTACAGAAGCAAGATCCAATACGAATGAAGGCCATGGCCCGACTAAGGTTTCCAAAATCGTCTGCGAAACGAAAAGGAAAGAGGAGATGTCAAGTGACTTGGCCGTGTGCAGTTTAATCTTGACACACCGCTCTATTTGTCGGTAGATTAATCGATTAATCATTCCGGTTATTTGTATAGCCACATCATGCACATCATTACGTTAGAATCAATTCTCTTTGTGTGTGTGTGTGTGTGTGTGTGTGTGTGTGTGTGTGTGTGTGTGTGTGTGTGTGTGCGCCCATCACCAGAAAATGAATTCAAAAATGCAAACGAGGATGAAGAAACGCGAACCAATAAATTAATTTTTATTCTTGAATTACCATTCGTTTTGGTCATACATCTGTGAAAAAGCATGACAGTGGCTTTACATGAAAGTGTATAATCTGACAGGATTGCGTGCGATATCGTCGTATCGTATTGATTTGTTGCATATTTTTAATAAAAATTAAGTTGATTACATGGAATTTTAAAAAAAAAAATATTAGTTTTTAGTAAGTGTTCGGAACATAACCCCCTCATTGCACTGGCACTGGGTCTCATACAGCACGGTTTCACACTACAAGGCCTTGTATAGGAACCTATCTTCCGTGTCATTGGAGTGTTACCAGTACTGAATTTTCAATTAAGTTCAGATATAAATACTGAGCAAAAATCTGGAATCCTGATCTTTAGATTAATAGAAAAAATTGGAGTTTGGGTTCAGTTGAAACATAATGAAACATTTGTGAACTTCAAAAAGTATTCTCTGGCAAAATTGATAGAGATTTCTGGAAACAAAACCGATATCAAAACATGGATTTCAAAAGTGTTGTTTGTGTAAAAATCTCACAGACGCCACTTTGAGCAGCTCTGTCGGTGTGGAAGAAAACCGAAGTGAAGTACTAGGCCGATTATCCTTCATATTGCTGTATATTGTCATCTATTTCTTTTCGATTAGACTTTCATGGATATATACTGTGTAACAAATATTTAAAGTATTTGATCCAAATATTTATAAATGTGTGATTTGGCATATTCAGAATATAACAATAATCTTTACAATCTTACTTAAAGTTATTCATACATTTGATCGAATTATCTGAGTACAGACAAAAAAGATCAATAAAAATTGCTTACATTAATATTAAATTATGAAATTATCTTTAAACGCTGATCAAATCAATCTATTTTTCTTCAATCATTTCCAAAGGGTTTATATAAAATTCCAAAGATTTACATAAGATTCATAAAATATCAATATGGATGAGGTCATTAAACCATGGGCTATTTAGAAACTAAATTTAAAATCATAATTACGTATATATTTGATAACTTTTTTTAAAAAACATTTCGGGAAACATATCATTAGATTTGCGAAAAATTATAATTATACAATTTAGTAATTTTTTCTATTTTTAAATTTGTGTTTGTTGTTTAAAAAAATTCTCCTATTTTGTGCTTTAATTCATTTGTTTCAAACTTATTTTTGCAATTTTTCTTGCGTTA
This sequence comes from Nephila pilipes, assembly GCA_019974015.1. Classification (NCBI taxonomy): domain Eukaryota; kingdom Metazoa; phylum Arthropoda; class Arachnida; order Araneae; family Nephilidae; genus Nephila; species Nephila pilipes. Next base: position 57,369 of record BMAW01081774.1, on the reverse strand, counting down.
GCACTCTTTCTCTGTGGTAGAGAGCATTGCTCTATAATTCCGACAAGCTTCTATTTGGGCTGGAGCTATAAGTTAGTTTTCTTGCTTTGTTTTCGTCTCATGCAAGTTATGCATTTGGTACCTTTTTTAATATCTTGTTTTATTATTTATGGAATGTTATTTTTCTATTTACATGTGATGAAATATATATTGTACATGTCACTTTGTCAACTTAATTATTTTACTTAATTTCTTCATTTTTTGCTTTGATTTTTGAATTGATGATATTAACATTTAGGTTTATAACTTTTTTTTCTGCTTGGAAGAGTTTGGTACCAGTAAAACATTATTTAACCAGCATAAATCTGTCTTAAGTCAGATTCAAAATTTAAGAATGTTATACTTTGGTTCCTTTACAGTTTTTCATTCTAATTCTCATTGATTTTTTGAGCTTTGATTTGAACTTTTTCTGAGGACAATTTCATCTTATATCCATTTATAGGTATAATAATTTTTTGCAGGTAGGTTTATCTGTTACATAACGATTTTTTAATTATATGCTACTGTTTCTCTTGTTTTATGTTCAAAGGCGTGCAAAAATAATTTAAATGTTTCCTTCATATGTTATCTTTTCCTTTAATCTGTGAAACTATTAATTAATATGCTTTCTTTTTGTAACAAAAATTTTTCTTCTTATTTAATTTTTTCATCTATACTAATGTTAATAAATTTAATTTAATTATTTTTTTATATTTTAAAATTACGCTTATATATATATATATATATATATATATATATATATATATATATAAGAGGTGACAGTACCCATCAAAACGAACAATATTTACTATGGTACCTTCGGTCGCATTCTACTTTGAATAACAGAAAAGTCTAATTGAAATGTCCAAATTGAACCTTCAACAGCAGCAAAATAACAAAATTATTTGACACGACCCATTCACTTACATCAGAAAAAAATTCAAAGTAGATTCTTTAAGTGCGCCCCCTCTCAAAGTATCGAGTTTATCCTTATTGATGCAACAACGATTCTCTGCTTTGAAATTCCATGCTGTTCATAGGCTACTCGCAGACCGATGCATTGAGTCCCCAGAAGATTTCTATTGGGTTTAAATCTGGTGGGCAATGAGACCAAGCCACTTGGCCGCCACCATCATACGGGATATGTGACGTTCATGAAATGTCGAACCGCGTGAAAGTTTCGGCGTGAAAAAAAATCACATCAGAAGTGGCGATTTGTGCTTACTGGTGTATTTGGAAGTTACTCTTTTCTATCACTCTGAACTGAAAAGTTTACTATTTGTAAGCACTGGGGATCGTTCGTGGTTTACTGGGATACGAACCGAAGACATGTTGATGATGAGCAAATCTTGGCTGGTTGGTTGGTTGGTTGGTTGTGTAAGCTTCTGGCACTGATTACTTTTTGGACATAATGCTCCAAACACATAGTAAAATATTTGAATTAATCGAGTAAAATATATTAAATTTGAAACAAAAATAAGGTACAGAGAAAAGTAGGTTTCAGTAAGTTATATATACGGAGTAGATCCAGTTGCATTTAAAAATATTTTTTTTTGAGGAATTTCCCCAACCAAGTCAATTAAAGAAAGTTTAAAAGATTTAAAATGCTTTAAAAGAAACAGAGTTAAAAACAGAGTATTCAATAATTCGAGATAAAAACCAACGTTTTTAAAAACAACATTTTTATATGGTGGCAAAGTTTATTAAAAAAAATATTGAAATATTAGTTAAAACTTGTCGCAAATGTCTAAATATTGCATTGTTAGGCGAGTAAGAACGATTTCCAAAGTTTCAGAGCTGTAACTTGATGGGAAGTTGGTTAAATTAACGATCGAAAATTTGATGACACACTGATACACACACACACACCAAGTGAAATACATAAAAACGTTATAATAAAAATGTACTTCACGGTCAAAGTACAAACACAATGATTACACATTGGAGTAGTTTCTCCCAGAAAAAAAATGCTCTATCTCATATATCCCATAAGTAGAAGTGTTGAAATTACGTCCTGTATTCTGCATGAAAACGAATGTCATTGAGAAATTTTGGGTTTCATATGATATAGTTTGTATTCTGTTTCTAGATGCCATTGACTTGTTGATGTAATATATATTTTTGATGTCACAATATGGAATGGAAGAGTAGACTGTAGCGGATGTAGATTTAGTAGCAATATCAAGTGTTTCGTTGCGCTTCATACCATGGAATGATATCCAACAGAAAATAAATTGCATGTTTTCAGATTTTAGTTTATCCACTATTTTAACGTAGGAATGATAAATGGGTCGGATGAACTTTAATGGTGTTTTAAGGATTCCATGCGCTCATGGAATTCGAAATTGAGCCCTTTGGAATCTTTAAAATACCCTCATAACATCTCGGCAACCACGGCCTTTCTGCAATTCGAAATGGAATGCGACCCTGGGTTCTAGAGTAAATATCATTCTTCTTGATGAGTAAATGCACAATTGCTCTCTCAACCCTTATATATATATTTATGTATTCTAATATGGATATCAGGAAGTTAAAAGAGAAAAAAATTCCTCTTCTTTTTCAGATTACATATCCAAGCTTCCTGAGATTTTCGACAAAAAAAAATCGAAACTACTCAAATAATGTTATTATCATAGCTTTCAGTGTGCAATATTTATATTTATTCGAAAAGTCTTTTTAGAATCTCCTGCGTGTGTACGAAGTTAATCTAAAATACAGATGTCCAGATACATTTACTATTTTTGAAAATATTTTTAATGTAACAATTTGCCTAATTTCCGCCGAAAGATGCGAGAACTAATATCAAAAATGACGGAGTTTCACAATGTAAAACTGAGCATAAAATTCAAGTCTCTTTGATCTTCTATTGTTGAAAATAATGTGAAAAATATGGAGGCGTTGATGAAATTTGCATAGAACAAAGAACCGATGAAGTTAACATAGATAATGTTGAGATGAACCAATCAAAATCTTGAAATGGATTATTTGATACCGAAATTAAATTCACAACTCATGAATTTGAACAAACTATGAAAATGCATTGTATGAATACTTGTGACCATTATTAAACTTACAAGAACATGACTACAGTGCAATTCCTCTTATTGTTCGCACTCCCGTTATACCACAGCATATTGATGAGAGATAGTAAGCATTTCAACATTATGATTGATTTTAGAAGCCGTAAATAATAAATCAACTGAATTTGAATCAACTGGGTTCCCTCGAATTTGAATCAACTGTGCTATTAATATGTCGTCTTTCATTCTACAAACATTTTCTCTTAAAACTTTCTGTTATTCAAATGAATCTCTTGGTCGATGATCGGCTTAAGATCAATTTAGAATCATATCTGTAAATATGAGGTGTACCGGAAAGTTCTGTTCGTTTGTGAAGTGAAAGAAAATAAAACATTTTTCATGTAATAAAAAAAAATTACTGTACAAAATGTTTACGACGGTAAATGTATTGTACAATAAGTTTTAAGAATTAAAATCATTACATAAATTTTAAAAATTAAAATCGATACTTGAGAGCTCTTGCCAGTGTGGTGATTATTTGTAAATACCGTTTTTTTTTTTTTTTTAAATGCTTTGTTTTAGAGGTGGGGAACTCAGATAGTGCTAGGTTGATGTATACTTCATTTTCGAATAGTTTTCTTTTTCTTTTTTTTTCTTTACAAAAAATTTTGCAGGAAGATAAACGAGTGATAATTAGGTGGTGCTATGTATGGGGAATATGGTGCATGCGACAGAAATTCCCTGGACGAATCTAATAGCAGCATGCTGTTCGACATTATCATTATGCAATATAATGTGTTTTGTATTGGACAACGTTGGCCACTTTTCTTTAACCCTTTCGCTACCGGGGAAAAAAGATGTGCTTCTCTGGGCCCGCGGAGCCTCTTACTGCGGAGTGTCACGCTGTGCCCAGACGATTTTAGATATTAAGTCTGATTCGTGAAAAAAATTCCTCTAAAAACGGCTATTCATTAAAATATTTTGGTATTTACATATATTATTTAAATGCATAAAACTTAATATATACGAAAGAAAAAAAAAGATTAATCGAAAATTGAATGCTTTATTCATAAAATTACAAAAAAAAATCATACTTTTAAGAAAATACAAAATATATTTACATATGTTACATAAATTTCAAGGTGTAATGATGTACAATTATATGGAAGATATACTAGATATAAAAGGTAAATCTTATTTTGCTGTATGGTATATTTATAAAAAAAAAATCAATGCATAGTCCAACGTCACATGTCTTACACACATATTTTGACGCTTCACGCAAGATTTTGAGCAAAGGGCACATGTTAGTCCTTTTTTTTTAACTTTAATGTCTATGTGCAGATTTTGATTATTTTCGCAAACATTATTATCAGATTCATTCATTATTTCGAAAATCTCAGTATCAGATAAAAAATTTCTTTTCGTCATGACAAATAAAAACCGACCCAATGAAAGGAACAGCTGAGAATATCTGCTACCAAAAGCCCTAACCCCCATAAAGGGTCATAAATTCTCCTTCGAACTTCTAAGAAGCAAGCAAGAAAGAAAAAAGCAAACCGAAAGCAAGTGCACCCTTTAAATCATGTCATTACATTTAAAGAGCCACGTCGCAACACGTGCTTTTAACAATTACTCCCCCCCTCCTGATAGCCAGAAGTGAAACCCAAGCCCATATCACAAAGGTCAACACTCCAAATAGCCTATCTATATAGATTTCGTGGTATTGTAACGCTATATAGTAACATTAAAAAAATCAAATAAACCGTTCTCATCGAGCGTATCTCTATTGATACGCTGGGTCCTAGAAGACACTCACGGAGCGTATCGTCCGTGATACGCTGGGAGAGAACGGGTTAAGTTCTCTGTTTAAATTATCTATTTGATGACAGTATCTCCCTGAATTGAGCTTTTTGTTAGGTTTCAAAAGCTCGAAATGTATTGGTTTTCGTACGTCCCGCCCTATGCACAGCGTTTTCTTATTCAGACTCAATCTCGATTTAGAGGTGGAGGGGACAGATAGTCCATGCTGAAAGTAGGCTCGTTTCTTTACTATGGATTCGAAAAAATAATCCATTTTTTATCACCAATAATCATCCGATCCAAAATGGCTATGTTTCCGTTCCGAGGAAACAGAAATGTGCATATGATGATTTGATTAAGTATGTTTTTCTCCCTTTACTCACGAGGAACCCATCTGGAATGTTTAGAGACCAAACTTAATTACGAAGGAAAGTATACCGTACAATAACTATCATTAAATGTATAAAAAAATTTTCATTTTCTTTAACATCACAAATGGACAGAACTTTCCATTGGGCCTAATAATATAATTAATAAAAATTATTTTGAAGAAAAACGTGCTTTTAGTAACGTACTAAAAAGTAAAAATAATTTTTTATATGAAAAATCTGGTGGTCCCCAAAAAAATTGTACCGTTTTGATGCGCAGTAAATAACAGAATATGGAAATTATTCCACGATGAATAACATAAAAAAGAAAATTCCAAAAACTATTAATCAAAAATGGAAAAATATAACGTTTGAGTAAATGTTTATTCTTTTTTTTTATTTTTCGACTCTATTTCTATCAGTGACTAACGCTTTCGTATTTTTTGTTTTGACCTCCAGATTTTAAATACTAATTTATCTTATAACTTTTCTATGTAGTTATAAAATGGTGTTTTAATTTTAAAAAAAATTTGATTGCTAATTAATTATTTTGTACTTTTTATCTTTAAATATTCTCTCCCTCTGCAATTTCTCACATGTTTTTCAAAACTGTATCTTCTTAAAGAAATTTTATTTGAATTGCTGACGAGATGGCAATGGTTTTGCAAAATTACATTAGAAACTACTGTATATATATAAAATCCATCTACCTTGAAAGTTGGCGCAATTTCAGCCAAACTTACACCAATCATTTCCAATCCAATCATCATTTGGCGACTTCTATCTAGTTTAGAGACGATAATAGCACTTGTATCCAAACTACGTAATAAGTTTTAAATAATTATTTTTAAAGAACATAAATTCATACTTTATACTGCCAAAAAATCTGCAATAGCTTTCAATGACGCAAAACGTAGAATGCTGCGTAGTTTCAATATTTTCAACACGTCAACTAAATGTTCTTCATTTTAATGTAATAGGGCAAACAAACGATTCAGAAAAAGGAGGAAAAATTATGAAATGTGGCAACATTTATAAACAATTCCATCGTTCGCGTTCCTGTTCTTAAGATGGATTCTTCTTGAGATGGATTTCTTAAGAAAATCAAAATTTGCTTAAAGTTTACAGATAAGTTGATAATTAAAGCTAGAGTTAATATTCTGCATAGTAATTGTTTCTTTTTATTATAATGTTGTAAATGACAGCTATTCAAATTGCCTTAGATTGAAGTAACCCGCAGCATGGAGAAGACAAGAGTTCCATCAGCTGAGTTCTGCAGTGATGACCTTCGAAAGGTCAGAAAACGTTGGCAGAAATATATACCTCTGGACGATGACTACGTAGAGAAGTACTGTAAGAATAATAAATAAAAATTAAGTTTCACAAACAATCTCAATTATATTTAATAATAATTAAAGCTATGCGATACCCCAGGATAATAATCAAAAGTTTATAATACTATGAGTTACTTCAGTCTACGGTTTCCTGAAATCAAACAAATTTACAACATTCTGTAAATAAGGATCAAATAAGGTTCCCGTCTATGGGTCATTTTGAATTCGTAAATGTTATGTTAATTCTATGGAATTTCTACGACTGTCCTCAAATCTTTTATCTTTTTTTTAAATCTATTTTAATGCAAAAAAAGTGCATTCGAAAGAGCATCAAATAATAGTATAAATTCCATTGGATTATCAATACGTTCACGAAATCAAAATGGCCGGTAGACGGGAGCCTTAATGCGCGGAATAAATATTATCCAGATTTCTTGGTCATCTGATAATAAGAATTAAAACTTTATGATAATTCATCGTATATTTTAATGACTGCTATGGGAACACACAATTGAAAAGAATAATCAAAAACAAATACTAAGATATAGACGCAAGATTCCTCTTTATGTCACGTGTGCCTGTTTTATTGTTTGTAACATTTGCTTTGCTTGTAGCTCGCTTCCTGCATTGCATCGCTTGCTTTCTTTGTCTTTCAGTGTGTCTGAAACCGAGCAGGAGGAGAGCGAACCCGAGCCATCTCCGGCTGATACAGTAAAGATGGCACTCGCCTTTTTAGACGAAGACCTGGGAGATATTATCACAGTCAAGCCAAATCAAGGGAACAAATAAAAGAAACGGAACATTACTTAAGTTGCAGGATAGCCAATTTGGCATCTTTGCACGTGCATGTATATATAGACATCAGTTTTGAAGACTTTTTATTGTAATCACGATTTTAGGACCAATAAATTACCTTTCATACAAAATATTAGAATCCTTTTTGATGCATCTGACTACATACACAAAACTCGACTCTTAAAGCAGATCAAAATACAGAGTTATTCAAAATGATACCCCCAATTTCAAAATTCTATATTTTCAACAAACGACGCAGAATGATAAGAATACGAGTACTAGTTTGGAGGTAGCTGTGTAGATATTAGAATTAAAATAATTCAAGATGAAAACCAACGTTTTTAAAAACAACGTTTTATATGGTGGCAAAGTTTATTAAAAAATTATTTAAATATTAGTTAAAACTTTGCAAAAAACCTCACATCTCTCTCGTCTTTAAGATCACTCTCTCTCTGCGTAATTCAATATATCTTCCATAGATGGCGCCAGGTTACTACACAAATTACATTACTAAAAAAATTATTGAAATGTTAGTTAAAACTTGTCGCAAATGTCTAAATATTGAATTGTTAGGCAGATAAGAACGATTCCCAAAGTTTCAGAGCTCTAGCTTAATGGGAAGTTGGTTAAATTAACGATCGAAAATTTGATGACACATACACACACACTCACACACACCAAGTGAAATGCAGAAAAACATTTTAAAATAAGACGAGAGCTGTGAACTGTATAGTGTTAATTAGTTTATTCTTCAAACTGAGATACATATTTCCTAGTTCACATGCAAGACCAAACTGACTCACTCTTACATATGCCGCTAGAGGGCTACAAGTTAGGAAAGCAGTCGCCATGCAGTGACGCAACATACTTCTCCAGTTGAAATTGTAAATTTTGAAATTTTTTAACATAGAAAATGATATTTAATTAAACAGTACAAATAAAATAATCAAATTAACACTCGTTTTTTATAATGAAAAATCGCACTCTAATTTCAATTTATAAAAGCATATAAAGGGCTCAATTTTAGATAGGTAACGAACAAATTTGGTTGATACCTCTCTTAAAAATACTATCAGATATTTTAACAAAAATTACTCTGGTTTTCCCATCAGATCCTTTCTTATGTCATGTACGTGTGACCCAAATTCTAGCCATAAGATGGCAAATTGCCATCTATAAGTAACACCATGTCACTTTTTTACTTTAATTATTTTTGCTGAATTTCAATTTATTTTTAATGTAAAATGGCTGAAATAGTCTCTACTCCAATTCCTCCGAACCAATTTGGTTGTTCTTTGCCATCCAGTCAAATAATCATCTTTACCATCGATTAAATTTTGTTGCGGATTGAAAAAAATGGACGACCTATAAAGAAATGTCCAGGCGTGAAAACATTAAAATCATTAGGATCGGTTGATATAGGTACTATAGGTCTGCTATCAAGAATACCTTCTCTATAACTGTAGTGATTGTCAAAAACGCCTCAAACATAAGCTTAATGCAATCGACAGCTCTTATTAAATGGTATTTAAACATTCCACATCCCGATTCCCACACCCCTTCAAAATTTGGAGAACGAGGATGAATGAATTTCCAACTCTCTGCACATAATTCACTACCAGCTCAGGTTGCTCATCAGCATTGTAGCGAACGTCACATACAAACCAGTTGATTTCGTCATGGACGAAGTTATCCAATGAGACTCAGAGTAACTGAGATGCGCGCGCACCTACGTAAGAGAGAGAAGGAGGAGGAAGGAAGCGAAAATGTGTAGTGTATGTATGATGGTTCATGTTTAGCGGTTAAATAAAATTTAATAGATCTCTCTAGCCTGACTGTATTTGTTCGTAATACGTTACAGCATATGTAATTTTGTCTCAGAATTTGCCCCTATAAAGCTCTTAGCATTGTCTAAAAAAATACGTGAACTCCTTCCACGTCCAGCAAAAAAAAAAAAAAAAAAAAAATTTAAGTAAAAATCACTGCGTTTGAAGTAAGATCGGTTACTACTTCTAAATGAATCATCTTAGTCTCAAAACAAAGATTAAGACATATTCCCTTTGAAATCACAGAAATCGATTCCACAATTCGAGAATGGAGGACTGGGATTGATTCTTTCAGCAGGTACGTTTCTCAGTAGTTGTTCGCAGGAAATTGGTTTATTTCTTATTTTTCTCGCAAAATCTCTTCCTCCTATTGTCCTAAATTCTTACCTAACACAGTGCAACAAAGCTTGAGGGTCTAAGTGTAAATACCTTTTGTGAAAGATTTCCATTATAATTTAGGTGTATGTCTATATGGAAATAGTTTTGGATATCTTACATTTTCATTAACATTTACAATTCGTAAACAAGCACCTATATGAAGAGTTTTATTAATTCCTAAAAATGGAGTTAAGTTACTTATATTTTACTGTTATTAACATATTTACCTTTGACTAAACACGCATTTTGTTTAGAAAACTCATTCAATTGATCCAATTTTACCAAAACATTCGATGTACGGTTGACCTGTTAAGTAGTCTAACTACCTACCTTAGGATTCTTAATATTATGATAAAACCTGAATATATAACTTAAAATACGGCAAAGTTTAGTGGAATTATTACTAATATTTAGAAAATTAGCAACAAAATCTTCTTTAGAATCTACTAATAAGACCTGTTGAATAGAATATTTCAGTTCACAATTATAAGTATCATCTAATGAATTAGAACAGTCATTTGGAAATGGATTGGCTAAGTTCAAACAAGTGGGTCCCTGCCACAAGAGAGCTCTTTAATTAAATCAGTAGCTGATGTACCACACGATGTGATGTCTGAATTATTGCTGAATGAGTTTATCAATTTTTTACTATGTTGAACACAAAAGTTTTGAGTCTCTCAAAATGAATGCGAATCCAAGCTGATGCAACCTTGGAATCCTTCCACATGTACACTACGTGATACTGGAAATGTAACACCAAGAAGAAGTGGCCAGAAAATTATGCGAATTTCAGAGTAGACTCACATCTACGAGTTATGCAAATGATGGGGAATACGCAGCTCTCCAGCGCACGTTGAAGAAAAAATAAGGGAAAGAATCTGCAGAAAGTGCAATTTTGGTGCCGTTATTTCTGCTTGGGAAATCGGCATAGAAAATTAATTCTTGTCTCAGAGGACGCGTTTAATTCAGAGAAGGCCAGGCCGTCGTCAGAGCTGGCAGTTTCAGTAGATGACAGGCACGGTGATTGGACTGAGAAGGGCAGGTTGGTCCATATGATAAATCTCGGCTGACACACACATGGACGCGTCCACAGTGCACCGGCTGTGGCGAAGATGGTTGAAACAAGAAAATGTGGCAAGTTTGAGGGATGTCGGTGCTGCCAGAGTGACGTCATCATACGTGGATCGATACACATGGATCAATAAGTTCCGAGACTAACCCAGAGATGGCGCTCGTAGTAAACCAGTAACCAGGTCTTTCTAGAGTACTAACCTTTGTTTGAAACGTGTCAAAATTTTAAGTCGATCGAACCAGAAACAGCTGAGTTATCGAGGTTGGAGTAAAGTCGTTTTGTAGTTTGTTTAAAAAATGGAAAAAACCGAGTTTCGTGTTCTGATAAAACATTGTTTTTTAATGGGTAAAAACACCGTGCAAGCGAAACAATGGATTGAAAAAGGTTACTCGGACTCTTGTCCATCAAAAGCAACGATTTGTCGGTGGTTTGCCGAGTTTAAACGTGGTCGTACCGACACAAATGACACGGAACGCTCGGGTAGACCTGTGGAAGCCGTTACACCGGAAAATGTGAGTGAAGTGACAAAAATTATAATGAAAGATCGTAAAGTGAAGCTCCGTGAGATTGCTGAGATGACACAGATATCATATGGAAGTGTATTTACTATCCTTCATGAAAAATTGAGCATGAAAAAGGTTTTTTCCAAGTGGGTGCCGCGATTGCTTTCGATGGAACAAAAACAGCAACGAGTCGATGATTCAGAAAGCTGTTTATCGCTATTTACTCGCAACAAAAAAGATTTCTTGCGTCGTTACGTGACCATGGACGAAACATGGATACATCACTACACTCCAGAGTCGAAGCGGCAGTCATCTGAGTGGCGCACAGCTGGCGAAAGCCGTCCGAAAACGCAGCAGTCAGCTGGCAAAGTCATGGCGTCAGTTTTTTGGGATACGCATGGCGTGATTTTCATTGACTACCTCGAAAAAGGTAAATCGATCAACAGTGATTATTATATTGACTTGCTGGTGCGTTTGAAGGAGGAAATCGCAAAAAAAAACGACCGCACAGTCTCGGGACTTATTGATCCATGTGTTACATCCACCTAAACACCTACAAGCGGTGGTGGGCCTGGTAATTCAAGACGCCCTGGATGTTCCCATATCAACCAGAACCATTTCCTGTCGATTGGTTGCCAGTGGCCTGCATTCATGTCGTCCGTTAAAAAGACTGCCATTGACCTCATAGTAAAGACGTCAGAGGTGCCGGTTCAAACGATGTGGACGACGGAATAACACAAGACCGTGTTTTCAGATGAATCACACTTGTTTCTACAATGATAATCGTCGTGGAGACAGGTCCAATCTCGCAGCAATCGTGGAATGCCCATCACGCGACAACGTGGCATTATGTCTTGGAACTCAATTGCGTATCAATCAAAGTCACCTCTAGTATGTATTCAGGGCACTGTGGTGACCCAAAGATACATGAATGACATGCTATGTCCGGTGACAGTCCTCCACCTTCTTGAGGGGTGCAAAATGCTCTTTATCAGCAGGATAACCACCAACAGCACACTGCTCGCATGGGCCAACGTGCTATGCAAGATGTACATACCCTGGCCACCGTTCTCTCCTGGTCTCTAACCAATTGAACACATTTGGGATGTGATCGGACGCCATTTGCAGACTCTACCGCTGCCGCGTTTAAAAGGAGAATTGGGGCAAATGGTTAATATGAATGGAGAGCCATTCCTCCGGACACCCTTCGCACTCTCATTGACTTTGTACCGAGACGTTCTGCTTTGTGTATTGCCATCGTCTGTGATCCTACAACCTATTGAGCCGACGCTTTTCTCGTTCAGTATTATGCATGTAGTTTCGAAATAAAGATCACTTACTGTTCGTCGCAGTCTCTCCCTGTTTGCCGAGTTTCATCACTTCCTGATCACTCTTTCTCAGTGTTATATTTTCAATGTTGTGTATTGAATATGTGGTACTTAATGCCTTAATTGGACAAACTCTTGATTTGCAGTACACTAAAAGGGCTTTAACTTCTGCAATGATAAACTTAAGAGTTTATTTTTATGACAACACCAAAAGACTTAACCAAAGAATCACAAAAACCGTTCAGGTCTATAGAGTTAGTGTCTTTGAGAAGGATATACATTGGAATTCACAGATGATTTACTTTACGCAAATTATCTGAAAAATTTAACCAATCCTGTAATTCATTTGGTGTTTTAGGATTATTTTAATTCAGCTTCAACTGCCAAAGTTTCTGAAGAAATATTTTTTCTCTAGTGATTACTGGACCGCGATCCAACCCAAGTGATCAATCTATCTGGTGATCGCAGAAAAGACGTAAATTCACTTAGATAATTTATGTTCGAGACATCAATTTGATTATTAGATATTAAGGCTCCCGTCTTCCAACCATTTTGATTTCGTCAGCTTAATGTTAATCTTATGGAATTTCCGACTCTAGCGCCATAGTTCAATTAAATGTAACTAATTCTAAAAGTTAATAACTTCTCCAAAGAAACACAAGTTATGACGTTGGGCTATTCACATTTTTCTCTTCACTAACCTTGGAGACTTTAAATTAAGATTGATTACTTTGCTAAACAACCTTTGCCCAACCAAAAAAGAAACGTGATTATGTTAAGCGAAAGCAACCATTTTGATTGAACCAGAAATGAAGTGAAGCAGGAGAGTTAGGAAATATATAAACTCAGACTGAGAGTCGCGATAGAGAGGTTGAAGTAGAGGTTGAGCGGTTCGAGAAGTAGAGGTTGAGTGGTTCGAGAAGTTGAGGTTGAGTGATTCCAGTGTTCAGCAATTGTTCCAGAGTCGGAGTGAAACTCGGAGCCGGGAATTGTTACAAGTTATCGGCAGGTCAATGTATGCTAGAAATCAAAATACCCTTAGTGGTAAGAATCGGTTAGATTATTATTGGTAGATCAAGTTAGAAGAGTTAAAGCCTTGTTCGGGAGAGCATTTATAATTGTCATTATATTAGCAAGCAACTAATAAATTGTGTGTTTATTGTTCAAACGTCTCTTTGACCGACTTATTGACTTTTAGTGTTTAAACATTGAGTTTAGCTATGGCACAGGAGGCAAACAGGAATGGTCTCCCGTCACAAAGTCTAATACCACTTAACTATTTATTTATCAATTACTATAATTTATTATGGGTTATGGCTGTCTTTGGACTGTATGGTTAGCCAACCAATTTAAATATCACTGAAATGATATGCTCTTACCAAACCTTCCAGTTGGGGTTGCTTTTTCCGACAAATCTTCTGTGACTGCAAAAACTGGTAACTAACTCTTGATATTATCAAACTATACTTAGAGTTAACCACACTCTCTCTTTCCTCTAAATTTCACTTTACTTATATATCACCATATCTGAATCACTTCACCTTATTTCCACCTGCAGTTAATTGACATAATCACGTTTCATTTTGGTTGGGAAGAAATTTTTATTTCATGCAATCAATCTTAAAGTCCCCAGGGTCAGTGAAGAGAAAATCGCGAATAGCCTACGTCACATACTTACAAAAGATGGAACTAAGTTTGATGGGTTAGTTTCTACTTTCTCTTCATTAAACCAAAATCCATTGTATACTATGTCTTTATATGATAAAGAATCACCTAATGATAATTCGTCTAACTTAAATAAAGACTTGTTGAGTTCAGGCATAACATAATCTGTCGGAGCAGAAGATGTATGCAATATTAAGTTAGTAGCATTAGGAAGAGGGGCAAAGTGATGACATCAGAGCATCGTACTTCCAAAAACTTCAGATTATCACAATTTAAAATTATATTTTGAAATTTGGATTCAGATCTGTCATTAACTACTTTACATTTAGTAAATGTTAGTTTGATGAACTGCTTGTTCAAGAATACTATAATATTGGTTCAAGAATACTATAATAATATCATTAATAGAGACTCTATGAAATGAAAACCACTGAAATTGTCGTGTCATGGGGGGGAAGTGATAAAGCAGACTTATTAATACGTTTTGGAAATTGAATTTTAATATCACAGAGAAGCTTCTCACGGTTAATCATTAGAAACCATATCTTATATTCAAGAGAGGCGATTAATCTATGGCGGATATTTAGAAATTGGAATATGTGTAATGAACCTAAAAATAAAAATATATATTAATGAAAGATTTTATAAGAATATCATACAAACTCAAAAGATGTAAGGACGAGAGGAAATATTTTCAAAAGTTATGAATTTGAAAACTTGGGAGTTTGATTTTATTAAGGAAAAAATAATTTTGTAGCACATGTGTGTGTGTGTGTGTGTGTGTGGCAAGAGTGCGTGGAATCTTGAATGGAGATTAGAAGATGAAAGGAACATGGTTTTTTTATTGGGTTCAGCTCACAGCTCACGGATTCATCCCAGTAATAAGGAATACATATAAGACAACATGACACGCAACAAACATACACTCGCACAACAAAAAACTAAAGATTGGGAAGAAGTCTCTCTTTCTCAACGTCACCACAGGTGGCGTTAGCAGTCCCGTTAAAGTTACAGTCATGGTGGCTGTTACAATTTTTCATTCAAAATAAAATGTTCTGAAATTCAGTATACATTCAAGTACATCTAAGCACCTAATTGAAAATTAAGATCGGCTTCCCAGAATGCAGTGTAAATCAGAAACTAACCAAAATATGTATAATTTAATCAGCACATATTCAAAGTGTACATTAATGGATGTTCCGAAAGGAAGTTTCTTCATTTTTTTTTTTCACATGGAAACTTTATAGCCAAAAAAATAATAAATCATGTCATCATGAACTATACACCTTACACTATTTTTCGGCATAGTCGCCACCGACATTCGCGCCCAGTGATGCAAGGAATTGTCACACAACCTGCTTCACCTCTGCATTGTTTTGTAAGGTCCTGAGCACGCTCAATACACAGTGTAGACGCTAAGTCTGACGTCGAAATGCGCCTATCCCCTAACACCATATCCTATACTCTAATAATATTATTTTCATTCTAGAATGTGAAGGGACGTCCAATTCGATCTTCATTCTCCACACTCAACCTTTCTTCATTGAACATGCAACACGTGCGTCCAACTATTTGATGAGACATGATCTGTTCACCATACATGGTCTGTAGGCGTTCATGGGTGGTTGTCTCACTTGTCCATTTATACCCGACAACATCATGTACTTTCATTGCCCACTATGTTGTCAGTCACGTCTCAGGCATACTGCTCTGCTACTGCCCTCTTTTGTTCTTTGCTCTGTGCATGCCTCATTCCTCCTTCGCTAACGCTACTTCCGTCATTGAACCAGCAGCGAGTGTGGATTCATTCGTATGGTGGTTATTTGTTTCATTTGGTGTACCATGTACTCTTTCAGAACAATAACGAAACTCACTCTTACAAAACATCCCTCATAATTAAGTTCATTTATTTCAACATGAATTAAAAGCAAAATATAGTTATAAAAAATCATGTAAAGGCATTTGTATTACTTAGCATCTGCTTTTCAGTTTGGTTTTCCATCCATATTATTGTGTTTTCTATATTTTCAATAGCAATATTCCCTTACAAGTGATGTACTCATACTACTTTTCTGGTAGTATATAGTTACGATTTAATTTATGGTATACAAAAGTTTTGTACATAAAGTAACCGTTTCTCAAAAATTGAAAATCAGAACACACTTAAGGGGAGAAAAATTGGGAGCATGTTCACCATATTTAAAATAAATGTAAAATATATTATGAGAGTAATAGATGGAAATGAAATGTTTATAAAATAAGTGTAATAAAAAATTCATTCCAAAACAAGTTTAGTATCATAACAACTCGCATTTTAAATTTTTGCTTTGAAAACTTTTCTCCGAAGAATGAACTGATTTTAGTGGCAACTCATTTTTTGGGGGTGCTTTGATGAAACTCTATGAGAGTTGATTAAAGATTGCTTTCTCAGAGATCGAATATTCAATATTGTGATAAGTTGGTTTGTTTTTGTCGTCCGAAATTATTGCATCTTTGTGCAATCTAGTATGCATAACATTTTATAATTTGCCTAGACAAAAGATTAAAACCAGTACTGTGTTGATGAAATTAGTACAAATGGTCACCTTAGGTAAGAAGAAATTTAACAGAAAAATCCTTAATCTCTCATCAGAAAACACCGGACATTTTGAAAAGATAAGATATATGTTAAGTAGTCTTCGTAAAAATCTTGGTGAGATTCGAAATATTTTTTCAAAAATTTTGTTCTTGGATCATTCAATGTAATCATTCTAGAACCCACTTTCATTACATTTTCTCTCACTTTCCTTAATTTTCAGTGTTGAATGAATAACTTCTTACTTTAAGAACAAATCTTTATTAACTAATTTCGATACTTCCCATTTCGCCGGCACAGGTGATAAAGTCGCCAAAAATGATACAACCGGCGCAAAACCGCTTCGGTTGTATTCAATGTAATTCAATGCAGCATAAACATTTTTTTTTTATTTGTATACTGTGTGTTGTCGCCCATAAAGTGTGCTTGCGAAATGGAAAAGTACCCTAATTTCTTTACTGTTATTGATTTTATAAAATTCTTATTTGGCATTAAGGTTACATAATAATCAAAAAAAATGTCAAAAAAGTAACATTGAACTTCAAAGTAAGAATGAATTATTTCATGTGTTTGTATGATTACTTGTTTTTTACTTATTAACCAAAATTTTAAACTCTTTCAGGCTAACATACACAAATAATGAAAACTGTTAAAATTCAAAAATAATTTCAATCTGAAGAAATTATAGAAAAATATCAGATTGGGTAAATATATTTTAAGATTAGTTTGGAAAACCATTAAAATTTTTTTTTTTTAAGTTCTATGCAAAGTTTTGAGAAGAAAGATTTAACCATGAAAGATGCGTTTTTTTTTATGTAATTATTATCAAATTACTCAATTAAATATGATAATTAAAGTAAATAATGAAATATCTAGAAATGGACAATGGTAAACTTTTCCCATATTACATTTAAAAGAAACGATAAATTATTAAATTTGTGACATTGGGCTATTCGCGGTTTCTCTTCACTAACCTTGGGGACTTTTAATTAAGATTGATTGCTTTTGCTAAACAACCTTTGCCAAACCGAAAATGAAACGTGATTACGTAAAGCAGGTAGAAATGAAGTGAAGCGGGAGAGTTAGGAAATATATAAACTCTGATTAAGAGTCGCGATAGAGAGGTTGAAGTAGATATTGAGTGGTTCGAGAAGTTGAGGTTGAGTGATTCCAGTGTTCAGCAATTGTTCCAGAGTCGGAGTTGAAGTCGGAACCGAGAATCGTTACAAGTTATCGGCTGGTTAATGTTTGCTCGAAGTCAAGGAAGGCTTAGTGGTAAGGGTCAGTTAGATTATTACTGGTAGATTGAGTTAAGACAGTAAGGCCCTTGTCCGGGAGAGCATTTATATTTGTTGTTATAGTAACAAGCAGCTAATAAATTGTGTAATTATTGTTCAAACGTCTCTTTGATTGGCGTATTGATTCTTAGTGTTTAAACATTGAGTTTAGCTATGGCACAAGAGGCAACCCGGAATGGGCAGCCGTCACAAATTGAATATTATATCAGCTACATGTAGTTAAAATTAAAGCAAATGATAAATTATTAAATTGAATAGATGAAAGCTAAATGTAAAAAAGAAATTATTTGAAATTGAAAAAGGATCTGGTACACCAAAACGCCCCACCTAAAACAATAGCCCTTTAGGTGGCTAATACATTTGAGAAGCTGATTAAAATAGTTTGACAATGAGAGTTATAAATGGAGGATTTCTAAGGTATCCCTGGGGCGCATCACCTAAACAACAACAATTGCATATTTCATTGTGTACCAACCTGGGAAAGTGTTCTTGGTTCACTTATCAGGAAGAGCAGTAGATTTATTTGGGCTGAGGCACTGATCAGAAAAGCACCCAAAAGGTATAAAAGAATAAAAGAAAAGGTACAAAGAATGAATCAGAAAAATTTATCTATTTATCCCATGAAATTCTTGGGTTTTTTTTTTTAAAGCATTTTTACAGTATTTTTATTTCCACGCTCAAAAATAGTGGTACTTAATTTAAAAATTATCCAATTATTCACACTCATTGTAGCAGAGAAAGTTACAGTGTTATAAATGTGTTCCGGAATCGTTTCAATATACTGGTGCTAATATAGCTCAGCATCACACTAGAGAAGAGGCATGAACAAGCAGGCCACTTTACTGTCCAAGCCACTAGGGCTATAGTCTTTTACTTTACAATAGGTACTTCAAGGTCACAGATTTTTTTTTCCCCACTTCGTTTTATTTTCGTAAACAGATTTCCAATGAAAACGAAATTTTGAGTTTCATGATCATCGTTTTTTTTTTTTTTTTTAATCGTCTGCATTATTAAAATATTCGTTTAAAATTTGTATAACATGATATAAATATTGTTAATATGTAATTAAAAACATTTGATTTCCTTACACCTTTATATAACGGAACTAAATAATTCTTTTGAGCTTTTTAAATTAAATAAATCTGCATATGCATTGGTATTATATCAATATTCTATAAGGATATGTTTTAATAATTTATATACTTTCATTTTAAAACAAAATTATCATTTTGAAAGAAAAAAAAAAAGTCACGTTATTTACAGATATTTAAAATAGACTTTACATTTATCGTAAAGCACGTCCAAACATGCAAAGGAATTCAGACCTCAACTGAAGTATTGTGTGTGTGAAAATAAATGCAGTGGTGATATTAATTAAATTAGTCGCTAGCATGGCGACCGATGGAGGAGAAATGAAAATGAGTGACCTTGACACACCTATTCTAAAGTAACTGACTAAATCCATGTTTACCAAAGACAAACCCCATGAGAAAGAAAAAGATCACTTGGGTGCCTCGGGTAAGTGGTGTTCATACTTACTTGAAGATGGTAAGCCCTTAAAAAACAAGAATCATACCTTAAAAAATGTCAAACTGTGGAATAAAAGTTTTCGTCACACAAATCTCTTTTTTCAAACAGTCATTAATTCTTCTCTAATGTATATATCTAAAAAGATTAATAAGGTTCAATAGAATGGCCAGGATATCTTATTGTGCCTTAAAAACTTGGGAAAGACAATCGGATAGTAATGTGCTTCTTTTCTACCATAACAGAAATAGAATGCACTTCACTCAATATAAAAGCTGAAAGCCTCCTTCTGGAAAACTTGTAAATTATCCTATACTGCAAATATTATTTCCTTTCAGATAGGCTAAACAAGTCAATTTTCTTATAGTTAGGATTCCTTTTTCTTCAATTGCTCGTTTTCATCAATATAGTACGAATCAATATCCCTTTTCTTGTATAAACAACCATCTTGCAAGTTCATCTCGTTCGGATTTTCTCATGCAATATTTTTTAATACTGAAAGAAGAAGTGAAGAATTTTTAGGTGTTGATGATGTCATTACTTAAACAAGTTGCTTAAATACCCTTTGAAAAGTCTTTATATATCCCAGATGCGTGTTAATTGGTTTGAAAACCACTACTGTAAGCCACAAAAGATTACCAGATTGGCAACCTTTCAATAAGACCCACTATGGTGCATAAATAGCCTTCCCTTTGAATATCATCTCAGTTAATAAAAAAAAATTTCTAATTTTCACATGTCAGCATTTTATACACCTCGGTATTAAATATCAAGGGTCAAAGGTGAATAGAATGAGACTTACAAAACTCGTAAGACATATAGGGCTAATGAAAATATATTTTATTAAACATATCTTTGTAAATTTTGATTGTAAAACTAAATATGAAGAAAAATAAAGTAGATCTAAGGCATTTTACTCATTCAAAAACTGAAAAAAAAAAAAAAAAGCCAGATTTGCGCAACAAACTAATCAATAAATTTTCTCCATATAATTTTTGGAAATTTTTACTATTTTTAACACTTGACACCTTATGTATTTCAAGAGGCAAAATCATACCAATTAAATTATGAATTCCTCTTAGATTTTAAAGCAGCAAAGGACTCCTGAAATCATAAAAATTGATCAAAATGAATTTGAAAGGAAAAAATGAATAAAAAAAAAACAACCACAAAATAGTAAACCTTTTTTTTTATTCAAAAATTATTTTTTCAAAATTATGACCACTTGTGATCATATGACAGATATGCCACAACCTCTTGTTTAGAGACAACTTAACTAATGCCAGGCTTCTAATAATCTCTCTATTAGATTTGGCCAAAAGCGAAGCCATACATGTGTCAGTATATGGGGAAATGCATTAGCATAATGCAAAAAAATTGAAAGGGTGGAAAATAAAAATATAAAAAAAAAAAAATGCTAGAGCATTCAGGACACACATCACTGACGTTCACAGGCAATAAACACCAAACATGAAAAAAGAAATCACTCAGTAATCAAAAGATTGTTAGTCCCATAATTATAACCAAAATATTTGAGCAGGTGTTACCTGCAAAAAATGCAAATTCCCTTTTATTTTTAGTAACTGGTATCATTAAATTTCATGAAAACAAATATTACATTTTAAAGCTATGTTTTGAATCTTTCCATATATTTTTTTTCACTTGCAGTAGCAATAAATTTATGTTGATACAACTTTTGCTTTTATTTTCTTAAATTCTTACTATTAATTCACACTCTCTCTACATATATTTATTTATATGTCTTGTTCAAATTTTCAATCGTTAATAAAATACTTTTTATTCATCCACTCAAGTTCAAATACCTTTTTTTAAACTTGCAGTGGATGACACTTGATGTTAATACAGTCTTTTCAAATATCAATTAAATTTAATTCTTAGAAATGCAGATTAGCCCAACCACTTGGCACGATTTGAAAAATTGCCAAACTTGGAGATTTTTTTTTTTTTTTGGCTGAACGTTGAGTCCGCGAAACGGACCAGGGTACCCACATTTGGCAAAATACCGCCAAATAATTCCTGTCGCCAAGGGTGGTTGGGCTAAACTGCATTCCAACCATTTAATTTATCGGATGAATTAAGAAAAAAGCCAATGCTTCTACTACGTCATTCGTCTTGCAATGACAAAGTTGTCAGAGTGTCGGCGTAGAATCTTCATGCCTTCGGATCGAAGCATAAAATTTTCTTATTTGATTTTCAAATAATTAATTTTAGTTTTATATGGAAGTAAAAAAAATTTCTCTTATATAAGATATATAGTAGGATATAAATTTAGGAATAAATACCGTCAGTGACGAAGCGTGTAGATCGCTGGAAATTTTTTTTCTTTTGCCACTTAATATTGCGATTCTGTCATATGTATATACATATTTATATTAATTGTAATTATTTAATAAGTAATTAAAATAAAAAATTTCTTTGTTGACCCATGTAGGAATGACTTTAAAAAAATATTATGTTACTTGTTATCCGGTATAATTATTTGTAAAATAATTTTACACTCTTTGATACTATTAGATTATCAATTTTTAAATTTTGTTGTAAGACACCATCTGCAACCAACATGTGAGATTAAAATTTAGTGAGATTAAGATTTGATTATAACTGAGGAAAATATAAACAGACATGCAGCATCAATAAAAACATTGCACATGTTTTTTTTTTAATACTGATATGGTGAAAAAAAAAACATTGTGCCTTAATGTGTCTTCCTGAAAGGTTATGAATACATCATTTACCTAGAATTTGTTAATGTATTATATATGCATTCAATATTTAACACACCGTGCTCCTTGTTTTACTTAAAAATCATCAATGATTTTAAAATTAAGAGACAGTATTCCACTTGAAACCAATTTTTAAGTATTGGTATGTGTTTGTATATTGTTTGTATATGTACTGTCCTCTTTTTATGTTGGTTTCTTTAGATTTTTCAGCATGAGTTCATAAAGGTTGTTTTCAGATTAAAAAATCTTCACAAATTTCCCACACACATTAAAATATTATATATAATAATACATTTTAAACGATGTAAACTTTTTGAATTGGCGATGTAATTTTCTTTAAAGAAAATAAAAACATTACTTATTACAATATTTAACATGGTTTACAATACAAAACTTTTTTTTAATTAAATAAACTAGTATTTGTAACAATACTTTTATTGTAATAAAAAGTTTAATCATACAATTATTACTCAGATTTTATGTTATGTGTCTATAATGCAAATTTATTGTTACAAAATTAAGATTGGGGTAGTATATGCCCATACAAGTACTTCAGCTTTTCTTAGAACACGTGAGATTAAAATGAAAACATCTGAAAGCGAAGAAATATATATATGCATTTCATTTTAAAATGTTCCATTTGTATCAGCTTTTCTTTCTTTCTTTTTTTACACATTCAGAAATCATTCTTCCTCTCATTTTTTTTTAATTATTAAACTAAAGATATATAAAACTCAGATTCCTGTTGCTTCTCTTTACTGAAAAAACATGAAATTTGGCTTCAAAGTTTTTGGAAAGTTTTCAAAATATACTTTATTTAGGAAAATTAAGTACAAATTTATCTGGTGCAGTTCGGCTAATTTTATTTATTTATTTATTTTTTTTTTTGGTGGGGGGGGATAAGATTTAATCTAAGTATTGTATCTTCTTATTTGGTTAGCTCTTTCTAATTCACTTTAGCCCTTTTAGTATTGGTAGTAAAAATTCAGTAATAAATTTAAGTTATCAATAACTATTGCGAAGAAAGCAACCACTTATTCCAGATAACTTAAAAAGGGGTACTTTTCCATTTCGCCGGGGTAAGCTATAAAGTCGCCAAAAATGATGCAACCGATGCCAAACGGAATATGTCTTTACTGTGTATTGTCGCCAATAAAGTCTGATTGGCGAGATTTGAGTCGGCGAAATGGAAAAATACCATATTAAGTTATAAAGTTATGGATTTGGAATTCTATCGGGGAATCTTTACTTAACGGAATTGTAGAATTTTATAGTATTTATTTCGAAAATAATGTTGTACACGTAGGGTTTGAGATGATAGATCAATTGTCATTGTTTAATAATTGGAGTTAAAAACCAACGTTTTTATAAATAAAGTTTTTATATGATGGCAAAGTTTATTAAAAAAAATTTTGCCAAATGTAGATACCCTGGTCCGCTTCGCGGCGCACTTAACGTTCAATCAAAAAAAATTGTCACGCCAAGTGGTTGGGCTAAACTGCATTATTTAAAAAATATTGAAATATTAGTAAAACTTGTCGCAAATGTCTAAATATTGCATTGTTAAGCGAGTAAGAACGATTCCCAAAGTTTCAGAACTTTAGCTTGATAGGAAGTTGGTTAAATTAAGGATCGAAAATTTGATGACAAACTGATACATACAAGCACAGACACACACCAAGTGATGTACATAAAAAAGTTGTAACAACTTTTAACAAACAAGAAAGCTTTCATAGTACAAAGTATCAGCTTGTTGCTTTAGCGAATGCTTGGTTTAACGAGATTTTGAACAAGATTGATTTTAACATACCGAACGCTTCTAGCATCTGGCCCTGGGATCCACTAACTACAGCTGATATTAGGTCATAATTTTAAGTTACAATTGTGAGACAAGATCCACAGCTGAACAAATTTTATCTTTCCGTGTATCCTCTTTCAAGTTTTCCTTTTATAAATTGGTGTTCAAAATTAAGAGAATTTCCACTTTTAGACAATTGTTTCTAGAAGTAATGGACAGATTTTAATTTCGAACATAATTTGATATAATGAAAGAAAAAAAAATGCATCATATCATAGTTAAGGTACACACTTATGATCATTGTTCGACTCATCAGCACAAAAGCGATTAAGATTCAATTTCAAATATCCCAACTTTTTAAAGCCTATGCATCCCAATTTCTTATCTGCTGTCCAATATAGAATATGAATTCACAAACATATATTTTCTTAGTGGAAAAAGAATATTCATGACAGTTAAGACATGACAGTGCTTCCACATATAAAACCGTTTAATGTTTCTCCTTTTGCACCATCATATAAATGCAAATTTCGATATGGAATACGGTAAAAAGATGTTTGTTTCTAAAACTTCTCAATACTCACTAACTTGGAATAAGAACGTTTCGGTTGCAATTTTGGTTTTGCAATGCGTTGGACTATATTTTTTCTCCAAATTTTCTCCACAAAGAAAAACAAACAATACTTCATCTAGCCAAATTTAAAAATAAGTTCCGCACCTTATATTTTTGACTTGAAGCAGGCTATTTGACATAAAACGAAAACAGCTAAATCTTATTAGAATGATTCCTAACAATTATTTCTCAAAAAAAAGGTATTTGTTGTTTTTTTCTTTCCGATGAACGAAAGTGTGTTATACATTCAGCCATTAACTGCGAAAATTTTACTTCTGCCCGTTATTTGGATTTTGGGAATGGAATTACATGTTATGTTTACTTTTCTGTCGTTGCGGTACTTGTTTACGTTGATGACAGTTTTTGTTTCAACTTGAAGATTATTAAAATTAATTGGTTTTGAATAATACTTTATAAAATATATTAATCATTTTTCTTTAATTTTACTTTCAAAATGTCTGAGTATAAAAATCCGATCGATATACATTTAAAAGTGAAATCTTTACCCTCATTATGTTTTAATAAAGATGATTTTTTAATGGTTTGTAAATTTTACTTAAAATTATAACGTTATATTTAACCAAAAATATGTAAATTTTTATATAATATGAGTGATATACAGGTACGGTATTTTTATGGAGAGGGATTTGCGCAGAAATTGTTTTTTCTTTCGAAGAAACTGGTGTAAGATGTTTCTTCTTTCAATCTTCATTTGACAAGGTAGAATTTCGAGGAAAAATAAAGTGTATAAAGGAACAATGGCTGATATTAATTTACCATAATAATACTTGTTTCATTGTGATCAAAATTGAAATATATATATGCATATTTATATATATGTGAATGATTTTTTCCCTAAATATTTGTCATTGATTTGTGTAATCTTGATCAGGATAACCCATGCCTTGCTTTAAGAGATGATTTTTTGAGAGAAATTGACATAAACATGAAAATCTCTCTTTAGGGAGGGTGTTCCATCTTAAGTTTCGCTCTCGACACTTGATCGTGGCACAAAATTATGCGGTCCATCGACATTATCTATGGTGTCACTTGTAAATAAGATGTCAATAAGTTATCAATTTTACGTGTTCTTTGGAAATCATTATTGGGTATGCTTATAGTCTTAATGTGTATAGATAAATCGAAGTATCGAAAATAAATCGTAGTATCGAAAACATATAGCTTTAACATATACCAAGATGTGATATATTTGAGATTTTACATGAAAACCTAAAGGAAGCGTATGTAGATGAATCTTAAAAAAAAATTAATTATGTAACTATTTTAGCTTCATATGTTATTTTTATAATCACTTATTGCTCTTGTGTGTAGCTATTAGTTTCTGATTAAATAATGCTGTGTTTTATCATGATTTTAAACTTAGAATGACTTTTTTTAAATGTAATATGTATCATTTTTTAAATGCTCATGAATTACGTCTTTATAGAAAAGGATTTATTTTTTTCAGGATGATTTCTGCATTGATCGATTTATCAGTCAGTGTCGAAAACATGCTTCATTGGATACAATGCGTGATGACCTCAATATGTACCACAAAATGTTATGCACAGCTATGATTGAACTATTAAATAAAGATTACACAGATTTTGTGAATTTATCAAGTAATTTGGTAAGAGTTAAAGGATATGTGGCTCGTAAAATGTTCTGATAAGTAACATTGGTGACAGGCCATTTTAGAAATAATAACCAATTGACTAATTTGATTAAGTTTGTCAATCAGTTTACTGTCATTATTTATTTATTATTATTTTTTTTTTTTTTACTGTTTAGGCAGGCCTGGAAAAATCATTAAAAAATCTTAGTTTGCCATTGCAGAAATTAAAAGATGAAATTGAAATAACTAAGACTTCGTTGGATGAGACTCTCCAAACAGTTACAAACTTTTTCTCTGAAAGAGTTTCAAATCATGGTAATAAGGTATGATTTATGTTATGTACTATTGATTTAAATCCTAATACTATGTCAAATTAAATGACATGCTTCATTTTAAATAATCCATTCATTAAAATGTATAATCGATGATTAAATATATTATTGTATATAATTAAACTTGAAATGAAAAGCTTGAATTTCATCATAGCTCAGGTGAAATAACATAAAATAAAAGGTTTGATAGATTTGTATATCATATATCAAATTATTCCTTTGATACCAAAAGGACATAGTATTGATGTAACTGGTACCTCTGCTTTCTAATATGTTTTTTCTATGTTGATTGAAAAATTAAATATCTTTTTAGTCTACACTGCTTTGAATTGCAATGGCAAAATTTTTCTTGATATAAATTTTAATAAAATGGAATTATTTGAATCTTGTTGTTATGGAGATTAAATTTTTATGAATTTTCTAATTATTCAATAAATTTATAATTGTAGGTTTTAAAAATAAAATTATCAACATTAAATTTAGGTTCATTATATAGTCATCATGGCAAGAAAAGTCCTTAATTATATTTTTATGGTTAAAAAGTTATTAGCTGTATTTATATTTTGTTTCCCATTTGTAATACTTTTCCGTAAAACAATTATGTATCTTAAAGTTTAATTGTTTGCGTAAATTTTTTGATGAATATTTTCAAATAACTTCGTTTTAATGAAATTGATTGGAAATGTAAAAAAAAATGTTAATTGATCATTTTTTTAATCAGATAGACTCTATTTTTCTGTATATGTGATGAAGAGATTCATTTATTTTTTTGAAAATCTGTTTTATTTCACCAAATTTTCAAAAAAAAGTTTTAATTCTTATGCAAATATAAATTTACCTTCAACAATAGTATGCAATTTCGTAATTGACTGAATATTTTTAGATGGTGTTATCAACCCTAAAAAGGAGCAAATGATCATTGCCTTGACTATTATCTTCCTAAACCAGTTATTTAAAACTGCATAAGTGTTTTTGGTACTTTTCTATTTTGCCGGTGCAATCGATAAATTTACTAAAAATGATACAACTGACGCCTAACAGAAAATGTGTTTACTATTTGCTGTCGCCGTTAATATCTGCTTGGCGAGATTTGCACCAGCGAAATGAAAAAATATGGTGTTTTGTAAAGCTAATTTAATTTTTGCCTTTTTTTCTTGCAATTTATTTCTTTTGGTGATAGTTGAGTAGACTGTTGATAGAAGAGACAAAGGTTTTCTGGGCTTAAAATCTAATGCATTATTTGTAATCTGTAGATACTATAATTTTCTGAATTATTATTAATGACATTTTGCTTTTTTTTTTTTTTTTTTTTTTTGTTTTTGGAACATATCTGACATGGCTAACAAAGTTGAATATGGAATACTTAAATTAGTTGAATATGGAATACTTTGATAATGAAAAAGATGATTAAATGCTTATGTTTTGAATTCTGAGTAATATGAGGATAAAATTAGTTCTCCTATATTCTTCTCCAAGATGAATATTTGTATTAAAGGTATAATTTTCAGCAAGTTTATTTATTATTTCAAACAACAATTAGTTCAATTTTGGAAGCACAATATTATTCAGAAGAATGGATTGAACCACTCTTGCATGATTAGGATACAATGCAAAGCCAATAGCAGTGTTCTTAAATTTTATTAAATATTATAATAATTAAGTTTGCACATGTACTTTAATACCTTTCCACATCAATTATTGTTGTAAAACATGCTCGCAATTTCTACCACAAATAGGATTTAATTAAAGGATTTTATTTCCTTGGTTTCCTAATAAAAGTTGCTTTTGGTTAAGTATATTATACAATTAATCATATTAAACAATGGGAATTGATGCAGCTTTGTGAATATTTTAGTCATAGCTGCTTAAAATTAAGATAAGATTTTGATGAAATGTATGTAATGAATTCCATTTCAGTCTAACAAAAGCTTTAAGAAAAGTTATCTATTTTAAGGTAAACCTTTTTGTTATATAAAGAAAATTATTCTGTGTTAAAAAGACGTGGAAATTGGAAGCAAATACTGAAGGCATTTTTTGTTACCGAAAAAAAGTCAAAAAGAAAATGTTTCTTGGTCAATCGTTAAGAAATTTTTTTTATTAGTTTTAATCAAGTTAAGATTTTTTTTTTCCAATTTTTATACTTTTTGTAATGCATAAGCTTTACATTTTCAAAGTATGTTACAATTTATTTTGATATTTTGAATTCATTATATCTTATGCTTAAAAATATTTTTTAAATTTAATAATTTTAAATATTTTTATAGTTTTTGTTATTTCACTCTATAGAAAGCATTTAATGCATGTTACAGTTATTTTGTGGTACATTTATGAACATTTTTAAAATCTTATGCAAAGAAATATTTTTATTATTGTGAGATTTTTTTTTGCTTTAAAAAATCAAATAAATTCTTTGTATATTTAACTGATTACAATAATTTTGTTCTTAAAATGATTCTGTTTCATTTTGAATTGATTCTGATTCATGGGATATATTTAATTTTCAGGTATTAATTCATCATCTTCTAAGTGTTGAAGAAGGTTTAGAAAACATAAATCTTTTGACTTCAGAAAAAGATCATGAGTATTATGAATTTTTATTTCTTTTTTCTGATCTATATTTGTGCTTTATTAGCATTTTTTGCATGATATATATTTTTAATTTTAGCAAAATACAGGTTTTGGAAAGAGTAGCATTTACTTTCAATAATGTTCAGTACCACATGCGTAAAATAACTGATCTTGAAGATTATGCTCATAAGAAAGAAGTGAGTTTATTTTTTATTACTTCATTATTATTAAAAAGCTGTAACAAGATTTCAAATGATAGTTATATATTATCATTACCAATAATTTTTTTTTTTTTTTTTTCCATTACTATTTTTGGGTCAATACAAATATCTTGAACTTAGTTGTAGCATTTAAATCAAATTTCTAAAAATAACCGAACAAGATCTTAGAATAATATTCAAGCATGTATCTTCTTGTGTCTTGATAAATATTTACTTTTTATTTTTGTTGTTTCTTCTCAACAGGTATTAGCAATTGTTGCACAAAATTTAGAGCAACAACTACAAGAAGTTTTTCTTCAAAATCTTTCTATTGGTGTTTCAGATAACAATTTAACTCTCCCCACTCAAACACAAGATTTGCAAAAAATATTACGAATTTATTCAGTAATTGGTGAGGAAAGAAAATTGGAAAATGTTTTTCAAATATCAATTGTCAGACCTTTTATGAAAAAAGTAGGTAATATCCCATTTTTGTCATTTTTAAAATTGTAATTTTATAAATTATATCTTGTTTTAGTAGTAAATAAATCTTGTTTATAAGCTTTTTCTAAAGACTTTTAACCCTGATTATGATTTATAATGAGATATCATTCCAAGTTTTAAAAGAAAACTGGACAAAATAGTTTCTAAGAAATAATTTGCATAAAAAAATTTGTTTTGATTATAAATTCTCAATAGACAAAGCAAAATTATTTAATCAATTTGACTAATGTAAAAGTGCCTTTTTTATCCTTTAGAAAAGGGTAGTAACTATAAAAAACACCTAGACTAAATCCATTTGAATTACCTATTAAATATTTGATTTTGTTTCATGTTATTTGTAATGTATTTTTTTTAAAATGCACTTAGCATTAAGTTAATTTTTATTTCTTTTAAAAATATAAAGTGACCAAACTATGTTTTCTTTATTTTTGTAGCTTGTTACTCAAACCAATATCACTAAACTTGGATTAGACAAATTACTGCAAGAGATTTTAAATTTTATTCCAAATGCATGTAGTGATGTGTTAAAACTGACAACAAAAGGAATAAACAAGTATGTGTGCATGCATTTTCATCTAATATTAACATTATTTTCTGAAATTAAAAATAGTAAATATTTTAATTATATATATATATACATACAAGGTAAGTGAAAAGTTACACTCTTCATTCTACAAATTTATTAAACACTGCCTCATGTGCATGCATTGAGTTGAGCATGTGTGGTTATGTGTGTGGAATTTAATCACAATCACTTAAGCTGTTGTCTAGCTACAGTAGCATAAGCTTGTTAGCTCAGCTGTCAGATTGTACTAAAGAGGAGCAATGAGGAGTGATCAGAGGGTGTGAAAGGTGCTGAAATTCACTGTAGACTTTTGTCACTATACAGGGGAAGGGATTTATCTCGTAAAAGCATTTTGTGTGTGTGTGTGGATTTAAATGTTTAAATGTAGCCGAACAAGCCTAACGCAAAAAGGGGGAGCAGGGTGAATGTCAACCTTTACCACTGTCCACAACATTCAGCAAGCTCAAGAGATGGTTACATTAGGTAGGTGAGTTGAGCTTTGGGCTGGAACTCCCTCCCTATATCTCGCTCCCTCAGACTTTCATATCTTTGGACCACTCAAGGAAGCTTTAAAAGGTTGTCAATTTGGCTCAGATATGGATATTTTGGATGCAGTGCAAAAGTGTCTTCACGAACAATCTAAACCTTCTACCAAGAAGACATACAGAAGCTTGTGGCTCGCTGAACCAAGTGCATTGCTCAAGGTGGAGACTGTATCGAGAAATAAATGTATCTGTCTTATGCCTATTTTTGTTTAATAAAGTTGTAGAATGAAAAATATAAGTAATTTTTTACTTACCCTTGTATATATATGAATTATATCGAAGTTTTAATCAATAACCTAATTATTAACCTATAATATTTCTGTTTGGCATCTGTTTGAAATTTTTACGTGAGGCATTAATTTAGTATTGTGATAAATGTGTGTATATAAGTTTTAACTACTGTTTTGTTTCACTTCTTAACTTTTGTTAATTTGTAGAAGACTATATAATTAGTTTAGTTTGTTTGCCTTATTATTTCATAGTATAAGTGATAGGGCAAAGTAGCATGCTTTGTGATATAGAATGGCTGAAATGTTACTCAGCATATATATATAATAGATTAATTTGTTTTGTATACTGTACTATTATAATTGGAGATATCACATACGTAAATGAGGAATAAAAATTTGATAAATGATTATTAACTGTATTTTTTTTTAATCCTTTAAGTTAATTGTAAATAGTTTGTTACATTTTTCTAATTTTTGAATGATTAGTAAAATTATGATAAAATGGAAAGCAATGCTCCTCAACTAATTAAATGTTATACAGGTATGAAAGAATTGATGGACCTAGTGCATAAGTTCTATTAAGCTTTAATTCTATGTTTTTGAAAACCTTATAAGTTTTATGTTATCTTTTTCAGTTTCTGAGAAAAGAGAGAGAATTTAGAAGTATAATGAATAATTTTTAGGAAATGGTAATAATTGAAAATTGTGTGTGTGTAGTTATGCTGCACTTTTTAACCTTATAATAAACAAAAATGTAAGAGATGGAAAATATCTCACCATGTCAATCAAGCATGAGATAATTATATCTTATACAAGTATTTATCTCATTTTTAGAATATTATAATCCAAATTTGAAATAAATTAATGAAAAATTCAATATTTTTTTTATAAATGTTTTAGTGTAAGTTTAATTATGAACTCATTTTTTTACAAGTGTTATCCTTGCTGATTCAATTAAGAAAAGTCATCCAATCTCTTGGGACTATTGCAACAATTTCTTTTCATACAAGTAATGCAAATGGAAAGGTTAATTGGTTTTATTAACGTCGCACTAGAAGCAACACATGTTATAGGCAACAGACCTCGGGATTTTGAACCTCGATCAAGTGATGAGCAAATGGAAAGGATTTAAGAAAGACTGTTTTTAGAACCCAAGATTGCTTTTGGAAGATTTTTTCTGAGCCTTGTTAAATACTAGTACTTTTGCTTTTAAAAAAGTATTCATCATGGAACATGAACCTTAATTTTGTTATAATTGAAAATATGTTGAACATATATATTAGAAGTATTTAAATATTTAATGAATCATATAAAAATATTTTAAAATTCTTTTAACTTGATTACTTTTTTATTCTTTAAAATTTTTGTTTCATCTTAAGAGAAAATTTATGCTTGTGGGTTTTTCTTTTGTTTCAGAGATGTGGAAATTGTTCCAGGTTACGATTTTTTAGTCAATGCTGTTTGGCCCGAAATTATCAATTCGTTTGAGCTAATATCTCCTGTGTATTTGTTCTCACTTGGAGATCCCCAACAATTTCATGGGAATTATTGTTCTGTTATGAGGTTCCTTGATCAGTTCGAACATCTGTGTGAAGTTCAGAGCTCTGTTATTAAATTTCGAAAGCTTTCTTCATATAAAGAATTCATTCAAAAGTTTAACCTTGATGTATATTTTCAAATCAGGTAAAGTAAATTTTTGTTATGTATCCATAATTTGTATTTGCTTTGCATGAATTTCCTGAGGTCAAATCATTTATCTAAATCTGGACTGTTTGTGATTAAGAAATAAATGTAAAGGAAAAATGATATATTTGCAATACTATATTTGTAATACATATATAGTATTGTCAAGAAACAGTTATTTTTCATTTTAATTCAGAATTGGTACATAATTATTCATCAAAAATATCAAAATTTGACATATCACATGATTTTTACAGGAAAAGTATCCAGTTCCGAACAAGCATTTGATATTTAAAAATTATTTGTCATATGTTTAAACAAAAGTAT
The DNA here is from genome assembly GCA_019974015.1 of Nephila pilipes. Taxonomy (NCBI): domain Eukaryota; kingdom Metazoa; phylum Arthropoda; class Arachnida; order Araneae; family Nephilidae; genus Nephila; species Nephila pilipes. The sequence goes on along the minus strand of BMAW01081774.1, from coordinate 24,135 downwards.
TTGAAATCTTTTCTTTTACTTATTCTCTCCTGCAAATCTTTTTCTAAATTTTAAGGTGATTAGTTGATGCAAATGGCTAAATTTTTTGATAATGCCATTTATTGGAGGGACAACTTTGTTATATAATGATTTTTTTTTATTTATGTATTTGTTTTGTTGTTGTAGTGTATGTGGATTTTTTTTTTTTTTTTTTTTTTTGCATTTGGGCGTAATAATGTAGCTGTGATAATTGAGTGGTAATGGTCACAAGCAGTGTGACCTACTCTTGCGCTGGAGTCTGATTTTAATAATAACTTTTTGCGCAGAAGAGAAACAACTCCATATTAAATGGACTGGCTAAATATTTTCTCATGATGTGAAATGGAAGTTTAAGAGTGAGGGATACCAACTTAAGTATGCGAGTGTTATCCTGATCATTGAACCTTGATCCAGAATTTAAAAACATGTTACCAATACCTCTTGTTTTGTTCGTATGCAACGTTAATTGAAAATTCACATTGTTTTTTAACAACTGAAATCAATTACAATTGGATGAAATAATCAAGAATACTTCATTTCTTTTATATTAAGCTGATAGTGATTTCTTATATTTTAATTAAATATGTTTATAGTTTTTCATCATAAAAGTGTTATTTCTTGGCTGAAAATGAAAAGTTCTTATTCATCAAAATTAATATTTCAGATTTCAGGAAATTGCTGGGAAGTTTGAACTTGATTTGTTTGAAGATGGTTTTGCTAAGTCAAATGGTATGTTTTCATCAGTTGTTAAATTTTATCTCATATTTTAAAAAAAAAATAAAATGCTTGAATTTTTATTTATTATTATTTTTTTTTTTTTTGTTATTTATAGATAAGAGTTTGCCATATATGTTGAAAGCTACTGTTTCCCTTTGGTATTGTTTGAATCTTTGTTGGTCTGATACAGTTTTTCTTCCTTTCCTGAGAAACGATTTTTGGAAATTGACAATGCAGCTGCTATCCCGATACAACATTTGGGCTAATTCCTGTATAAAAGAAATTGTGAGTAATTGGAACATGGCACTATTTTATATGTATATATTTTTATACAAAACAATGAATTCAACCAATTTAAATCTGCATAAAAATATTTTGATTTTACTTCTTGTATTCTTTATTTTCCACTTCATTTTTTTTAAAATTAACTTCTTATTTTGTTTAGAAGAACAAAATACTTGAACTTGCTTTGTTGATTAAAGATGTTGAAACTTTGACACCTGATGTAAGTTTCCTTCCTCTCATAATAGAACAAATTTTGCATCTTTATGTTGTATTACTTATAAAGTATTTTTATTACAGCTGAAAAGGTTTTTCCTTGAAATTATCCAACCAAAATTATGTTATGGAAGTGTTACACACAACACTGAATGTAAGTAGTTGGCAAACTTGTAATTTTAATTTACAACTTTTAAAGAAAACTGTATTATATATTTATTTAATTATACTTTTACTAAATGATTATTTTCAATACTTAATTGATAATGAATTTAATATGTAATTCTTTGCTTGTTTTTTTTTTTTTTAGTGATTACTTAAATATGTGAATATTCTCTGTGTGTATCCTTTTTTAGGTGCTTTTCAAGATGCAGAGACGTCATTACGGGAAATTCCTGCTGTTTCTGCAAAACTTATTGTCAAAATATTGAATGAAAAATGTTCTGCTCATCTTAAAATGATCTCTAGTATTCCTCAACGCTTTCGGAAAACTAATCGTGAAGTAAGATTCATTATAAAGTTTAAAAATAACTCTTTGGTGAATTAACATAGAAAATTAAAATTCTTGAAGTCAATGGATAAGTTTCTGTCTGTTTTATATGCTGAAAGCAGATAATATCTTCATTATTTTTAATTTGTTATTATTGATTATTAAACTCAAATATAATCTTATGATTAATGATTTTAAACATAATCTTATGACTATTGAATTCAATTATAATCTTGCAGTTTGAAAACTTGTATGTATTGGTAAAAATGAATGCTATTGATTTTCATGTTTTTTCCCTACAATAAACAAATTCGTTGATTTCGATGGAATGAAATACATAAATAATTAACTGTTGATAAATTTTTGAATTGCTATAAGACTGCTGAAAATCAAGAAATTTGTGAACATTCTTATTTGTCAGCATACCTAATTTCTTTATCCAATACCATTATCCTCTCTGATTTAATTTATGGTATTTATTTTGTCATAAACAGATAATTATATATGGTACATTATTTAAATGCTTCTTGATTATTTACATTGATAGAAGTAATTGCCTGAACTATGTCTGTTTTACTAACTCTTGATTTCTGAATCAATTGACTGTGTTGACAGGAAACTGATGTATTAAAATTTAACTGGTTTGGTTTATTTAAAAAATCTAGAATATGAGGTACCAGAGTGCTATGCATCTAATCAAATAATAAGACCACTTGCCTATTCGATATTAATTTCAAAGTTAACTAACAGATGACTCTACAACTTTGAAAAGGCAGTTAAGAAGAAGGTATTGCAATGCACTAAGTGATATTTAGCGAATACCTTTCTTGGGAACGAGTTTATCATTGTTTGCATGCCTTCTTATGACAGTTGTTGTTATTTGGTACACTTTCTGGTACAAAGGACATTTTTTTGGAGGATGGTTAAAGACTGTGATGCTGATTGGGGGGAGGAGTTGGAGTGGGCAACAACCCCCTGTAATTTTTTTTGGGAGGGAGGGGAATTAAATTTTTTTATTTCATTTTAGCCACCTAAAACTATGAATTATAATCAAATATTTTTAAAAACAATGTAGGCTTATCTTGCAATATTTTTTCTATCACTTCTTATGTTATTTAAAAATTTACTTTGGGGAAATATGAACAAAATACAATTCCATGCTTTGTAGCAGGGTTGTTTGACTTATGTTGCTGCCAACCATTTTATAAAACACTGAAACAAATAGTGAAGATTTGCGCAGTAAGTGTTGCATGTGCTGTGAGGAAGGGTAGTCAGGGTGGATGAATGTGTCAAAGTATATGTTTGGTGAAAACAAAAGACACCTAATGTTTTAAAACAGGAAACTGTACATATGACTCTTGAAAACTTATTTTACCTTGTATATTTTTCTTGATATAATATAATTAATAGTATTGTTTAGAATGCCTAAGTGTTATTTATGTCAAATAATCTTTGAGAGTATTTTTTTATTTTTCTTGCATATTTTTAGGATAATGGGTATCTGATTGTATTTTTGAAAATTATTATTTTTGTGTGTTTAAACAAGCCATACTTCTTTAATGATATCACCAATTATTTATGATTTTCCAAAATACTTCTGTTTAGTAATAATACATAAGTAACCTCCTTTGAAGAAAGTTATATTGAATAATATTAATCAAAATTTTGAAAAAATAAAGTGTTATTAACTGTCAACTTTTATTTCTGTGTCCAAATACATTTGGAAAACATCAAAAACTACCTATTTTATATCTAAATTTTAAAATTGTGTGTTTGTCTAACCCCTTATACTCTTGAAACTCCCTGTTATTTTTTGTTGTCCATACTTGCTTCGTTCCTCTATTTCTAATTCTTAGTTTCTGCTTTCCATAATTCTGTTAAGTCAATTATTGCTCTTCAATTTTATTGTTTCATTGAAAAAAATATATTTAAAATTTGTTATTTATATATATATATATATATATATATATATATATATATTATAAAGTATATTGCTGTAAGACTTAAAGTATCTTTACTTTGAAAATTTTTAAAATGATCTGCTGTTAAACTTACCTTTAAAAAGAATTATTCTCTGATTCTTTTTTTCCCAGATAGTATAATACTCAGCACAAAAAAAAAAAAATTGGGGTATTGTTTAGTTTTTGTAGTTTATTTCTTTACATGTAAGTAGTATTTCAGATAATTTAATTACAAAAGAATCGGCAGTGTTGCAAGTTTTACCATTTTTATTAGAAAATTATTATTTTTTCATCTTCCTTCCTGTCTTCAGAATTGATGTAAATGTCCTGTGTTCAAATTTTTCTTCCAATTTTATGAAAAATCTCATCGTATTGATCCTCCCTTCTCATTTTATTTTATTTTGAGAATTGAGTCTTAAATTTTTTTTACCTTGGATTATATTTTAACAATTTTGTTTGTTAAATCTGTTTCAGAAATGGCATATACAGTTAAAATTTTCTTCAAGAGTATATTCTTATGAATGTGTGTTGATGTAGTGAATAAAATTAGTAAAATTTTTCCTTTTGTTTCTTTGTTGCGTGAAAGCAATTGAAAAATCAATTTATTTTCTTGTGTTGTACTTACATCATTTTTTTTTATATTGGATCTCTGGATATTGATTTTGAAGTTTCAGTTGCATAATTAGAATTGAAAGTGTATGTAAGTTATTTCTTGCTCTTGTAATATGTTCACATATTAAATATTTCCAAGTAATATTTTTTAAAATGTTTTTCCTGCATTTTTACTATAGATTCCATCAAAGCCATCTCCATATGTCTCACAAGTGTTGAATCCCTTAACAGAGTTTTCATTGGAAGCAAACTCAGTATTGCCTTCTGAATGGCGTAGTTATATTGAAAGTCAAGTTACAGATGCAATAATGAAACAGTATGTTATTTACTCTTTTCATTTATGTATTTGTATTGTTTAAATCGGTCATGTCTAGCCCATGAGTCTCTGTATATAAACATATGAGTATAGCTTCATATTATTATGTCAATTAATTAATTATTCAAGGTACTAATAACATGGAGGAACTTTTATCACTCTATGCAAAAGCTTGTTATACTACTGCAGTAAAATATTTGTCAATGTTCATAATGTTATTAGTCTTTGCTTGAATATGTTAGCTGTAAATATTGGATTGAGGATGGCGTAAATCGAATAAATAATAAAATTATGTTTTTAGGTAGTTAAAAAAAATTTACTCTTCATTGTTTAAATTCTATTTTTAATAGTACTTATAATAAGCTCATTTTAAAGGCCAATGCTTCCCCATTAAAGTACATTGGCTTTCAAAAGTTAAACACATGATGTTTAAATTAACATGAATGGATAAGTAAAGCTTTGATTAACACAATGCTCCACAGGAATATGTAAATGGATTAAAGAAATCAAGAATTAGTCTAATGTTGTGTATTCAATTATTTCTGTTACACTTGTGTCAACAGCTAGAACTGAGAGAAAAATCGGCTCTTTTGTTGTGAAAATATCTGAAGCATCAGCACCAATGCAACTGAAAACAAAACACATATTTTCCAGACTCAATTGTTAATGTTTGATGATTATTATGAGAGTGCAGAAACATTTTTATGAATAAATAGAATGCTTAGGAAACTTTAAATTGTAAGGAATTACAGACATGACACCGAATGCTGCTGACGTGAAACAATTACTATTTTTGCACTGTTTGGGATGGAAATAATATCTTCTCAGCTCTTGACTTATGCACTACATAGACATACAGAAATGCTTCTAATCCTAAATGAACATTTGTGTAAGCATATCAACATATTCACAGAACACCATAAGCTTCTCTGCTGTATTCAACAACTGGATATGCATTACTAGGTCTTGAAGAACTCTTAAAAACTGCTAATTTTGAATCTAGTTGCAACAATATCAAATGTGCTGAACCAATATTTACATGTGTGTTTTTTTGTGTCATGCATAATTCATTCATTGTTTATTATATGCTATCATTAGAGAGAAATTCTGTGCATCAGATTGATTTCACTTTTGAAAAAATAGACATTGCTTTGATTATTAAAACTCTACAAATTGAAAATAAAGAAATATATGAAAGTAGTTCATTTTTCCCTTAATTTAAATTAAATTTTAAAACTTGGTTTAGAAAATGTTTGTTTACATTGTGATAAAAATACTCACAGACATCTGTGTCACATAAAACAGAAATTAAAATGTTGTTTTGTCTAAAGAAAGGACACACAAAACAAGTTTGTATAACGGAACTCATTAAACATAAAACAAAATTAGAATATAAAAATACTGATTTTAAGCAAGTTGGAAATTCTAATAGTTATAAAACTAGTAAAATTGTTGATGTTTATATCAACTCCACTGGAACTGGCAATTGACTATTTTTTGACATTCAAAATTAAATGCACTAACATATGTTTCAATTAAAAATGAACATTGCATTATGTGCTTATTCTAGTGGAAATTCTAAGCCACTTGTATTTATTGAAGTAAGTGCATTTTATAATGGACTTCAAGTTAAGAAGTATTGTATTTTAAAAAAATTAATAAAGATATGATTCTTAGTCAAAATTTGATAAGAAACTTAAATATTAATTTACATATGATTAATAAATGTATGAAGGTTAATTAGATTCCAAATTTCAATGTAAAACACTCTATTGCTAAAATCATAGAATATTCTGATTTATTCAGATTGAATGTAGGTCAAATTCCAGATTTCAAGTGCCCATTGAATTTGTGTAATGACACCATGCCCATATTCATAAAACATCTCACTGTATTGTATGGATTGAGAGAGAAAGTTAGAATTGAATAAATTATAATCCAATGGCATCATTGAAAAAATTGATCCCTTGAATGGATCAATTTTTTCAATGATACCGTTAGATTAGTGGAACATCTCTTTTCAAAGTTCATTAGATCAGTTAGAATTTGTACTGGTTATGAGGTAACTGTTAATAAATAACTGCTTGATGCTAGATATATAATAAGTCTTCATTGAAGTGATTTTTAATAAATTATAGGGTGGAATGTATTTTTGCCCTTTTAATATTTATAAAACATTTTTACATTTAACAATTAGTATTAAAAGCACTAAAAATACTAACAATCTTTACAGATAAGGGAATATGTATTGTGAAATGATTATTTTTCATTATCAAAAGAATTTTACTCATTTATTGATGAATTAGTTTAAGATCTTGAAGGAGTTATTGTATATTTTATTGATATAATTCATGGAACAGCTTATGAAGATACAAGATTTGTTTAAAAAGCTCTGTTAATATAAACAAATGTAAATTTTTTGAGAGAAATGTTTACTGCATATTATCAGCTCAGAAGGATTGAGTAAATCTCCAGATAAATTAAAAGCTTTTCAGGATGCATCCAAACTTTAAAAAATCAGAAATTAAGTAAATATTTAGAACTTGTAATGTATTATTCTAAATTTTTGAAAAAAAAGGCCTCAATCTTATAATGTCCATTAAATGAACTTCTAAGGAATAACATTCCATATTAATGCACAACTGAATGTGAATCAGCAAGGATTAAAACTAAATCTAAAATTGCTAATGATCAAGTGTTTGTACCTTTTAATCCAAATATACAAGTCATTTTTACAACAGATACAAGTCTATTTAAACTTTCTAGTATTCTTTTATATTTAATGCTAGATGCTAATTAACAACCTTTTGCAGTTGCTTTGAGATCACTTATTGCCTTGGAAAGAAATTAGGCCAACTTGATAAGGAAGCTGCAACTGTTTATTGTGCTTGTAAAAAATTGTATGGTTATATTTGTAGAAGAAAATTGACACTTATACTCAATAACAAATGCAGGATGACCCTCCAAGATAAAAAAGAAAGAAAGAAAGAAACTACTAGTTTTGCTAGTGACCAAAATGTTACATTATACTTTTTCCTAATTTTGACTACACAATCGAGCATTGAAAATCAATAGATTGCTCTAATGTAGATTATTTTTCTTGAAATCCTTCATATTCACTTTACAGCAATTGTGCATGGTTACAGTTAGGGAATAAACTAAAAATTCCTTCATTAGAACTATTAGTAACTCTCTGAGATTAAAAGAATGTCTTTGAAAATTAATCCTATGAAACTTATAAGCTCTTAGTAACTGCATTTAAATGCACTTCCTCAAACACTTCAGAATACAAATATCTCCAACAAGTACCTAATTCGTGCATGTTTGGACTATCAACCATTATCTGTTGTAACATTTGAGACCTGCATAATACAATAAACATTCATAAAATTTTTAAAGCCACTCAAATTCGAGTACTCTATAATAAATTTACTTTGCAGTGTTAATTTTTGAAAACCATGTAACAGAGATTGGATTATTCCATTCCTTTGCTCAACAAACTTAAATTTTTTGAGATATGTTTGAGTATAAATAAATTGGATATTAAGATCAAAAAATTAGCAAGTATTAATTATATTCTGATAAAAATCAATTTTGAGAGTTTTTCATGAAAAATTTTAAAAATATTATTTCAACAATTTTTACGAGAAACTGTTCCTGTCATTTTATTCACTGATGAAAGTATTTTACTTTATTCACTTGGATGCAAGTTAAGTCCTTAAGACAATGGCTTAAATATAATAAAGTGCTTTAAGACAATGGCTTGAATATAATAAAGTGCTCTCTTTTAATCATTTCGTGTAATTATTATAAAATATGAAATGAAATCTCTTTTTAAAGTTCTTTACATGATCATATATTTTATATTATACTTTAGGTGTGTAACTTTAATGCAAGACGTCTTAACTTCTATTAAGAAAATGGAAGACAGTCTAAAAATCTTGAAAAGGGCAAGAGATAAGTCAACAGGACAATTTTCTCATGGAGTTGTGACTGATGATGATAAAATAAGACGTCAACTTGCCATAGATGTGGCATATTTTGAAGAGCTGGTATGTATATTTATTGAATCTATTTTTGTAGTTGCCTGAGAAAAAAATACTTTATTTCTTTAAATTTTTTTGCATTAAATCATTCTTATAATGTTTTCCACTGTTAGAAATATATGTATCTCATCTAGCTTGTTGGTATTTGCTTGAAATTATACAACATAACAGCTATGTAAATGAATCAATTTTTAGAAATCATTTTTTTTTTTTTTTTAATTGTTTTTAAATTTTTTTTTTTAAAAAAATTAATTTTTTTTAATTTTTTTTTTTTTTTTTTCAAATGGTGTAAAACTTTTATGTTGAGCAAAATTTAATTATATTACCATTAATTTTATTTTTTCACATCTGTATTTGGTTCTTGGTATCTAAAATTGAATGTTTTGTTAAATGTATTAATTGTCTATAATATATATACGATTGGGTGTGTGTCTATTCTGTTTAAAATTGTGGGAACTTAAAATAAAGTCAATCAAAATGGCTATTTAAGAAAATACTTATGAGAACACTGAAGATATTAAATAACACATTTGAAAATATTTAATTACTCCTTACTGTACCTTTGTTTGAATTAGTTCTGTACAACATGTGAAATTCTTTATTGGGTAAAAGTTATTGAAAAAAAACTGTTTTTAATTTTTATTTTTGAAGGTAATTCATATATCAGTGTTATTGAATCGTCATTTTATTCTTTCCTGAAATAAACAATACTTATTATAATATAAACAAACACAACTTATATTTGATTGATTTTTGATATAAGGAAAATACCATGAGCTCATTTTTTAAATTCCTTTAGATTATTTGGATGAAAAGAATTTAAGCAACATCCTATTTAACTATAAATTATCTTTTTGCTTCTTTATTCCTTGTATTACATTCAAATTACAATCTGAAATCTTCTTGTTTCAAGAACACTTTGAATAATGATTATACATTAACTTTCTGTAATGTTTTTACTGCATTGAAATTTAAATGATTATGTTCAAATTTCTGTATCACTTCTAAAAAAATTATTTATTTAGTAAATAGCATCATTTTTTTTTCCAGAGTTATGCTATTAACAAAAAACATTGCTTCAGATAATGATAGAACATCATCCAATATTTCACTGCTAAAATTTTCTATTTGCATCCATATGTTTCGAAACAATGACAATCCAAAATTTTGATGATTTCAGTAATGATACTTGGGAAAACTAAGATAGAGCTGTCTTAATATTAAAATTATTGTTCATATTTCAGATTATTAATTTTGAACAAAGTAAAAATGAGTACAACTTTTTAAATTTGCCATTATGGCTTGTTGTGTACACAAAAACTGTTATGTTGGTCACAATAATCTAACCGTAAATAATGATGCTAAATTATTATTGATATAACTACATCCTGTAAGTGCAACAGTTCCAAACTAGCATATTCCTAGGAATGAAATGTGGCCGCTTTAGCCTAGTGGTCATGGTTTCGGATTCGTGACCTGTGGTTTTTGTTCAGTCGCGGGTTCGATCCTTGGCTACCAAAGACCCGTCGAGTAGTCGAGGCTGATGACGTCAAATATGTCGGGGCCCAAAGTCCTTCCATTGGCGTGGTGGGGAAGTTCGGAGAGGGGGTGCTAGCTCTGGTGTCGTCTTCGTCACCAGACTGAGGTTCAAAATTATGAGGTCCATCGCCAATAGCCCTCGTGTTGCTTCTAGTGCGACGTTAATAAAAACTAAACCTAGGAATTAAATTGATTTAACAAACAAATAAAAATCCCTTTTTTTTTGTTTCAAATATAACGTTTAAAAAAAGTGCAAAATAATTGATTCGGATATATATCAACATATACTTTGTTGTGAGTAAAAATTGTGTGATATTTCTCTTACTTTAAAAAAAATTCTAAGTGTATATATTTGTGTAAATTTATTCTAAGAAAACAAACAAAAAAGTAATTATTTCTTCTATTAATTCTATTAATTGAAGCTTCAAATTAAAACAATACTATTTACCTGCCCATCAATAAAAATTTTTATATTTTCAAATGCTTTGCAAACATATAGGCAGGGGAGAAATATGATAAAAATAAAATATGAAACACTAGTTAATTTTTTTAAATGAAGTATATAGGGTAAAACTATTTAGTTCATTGCATAAATTAAGCCAGCATTTTTTTCTCTTTAGATTATAAATAAACATTGGAGTGAAATGTCTGAAAATAAGTGAAATTTTACTAAAATCTGCTGCATTTTCAAGGTTCACTCTAAACGAACTTCACAAAGCTAGCTATGCCTTCCTCTTTAAAATTACATATTTTGTCCTTTGCCCCCCCCCTTCTAGCAATTGCCATTTATTTACCAAAAATATTTCTCGATGTATCAAACTATCCAAAAGCAAAATCAATCCTTCCAAAGCTTTTTTTTATTCCTTTTATTCTGTAATGATTCCAGCATTGCTTTTTTTTATGCAGTAAAACTTCAGTTCATCTGCTGTTTTGTGGGAATTGATGAATCTCTTTTATAATTATATTACTGAACAAAATTTAATGGCAAGGCTTTGTTTGGCTGTATAATGAAAGAAATTTTCATTTATAACAAAGAACACATTCCAATTCCTGAACCACTAATAATACATACACACATATATATATAGATATATGTAGGTGTGCATGTGTATCTAAAACTTCGCATCCTAAGAAGTAACTAATAACAGATGTACATAAAAATGTGTTTTCACCCATTTCATTTTTTTCAAAAATGTGTTGTAAACAATGAAGACATTTTGAATATGTTGAAATTATACCTTTATTACTTTTACACAAGAGAGAGGCAATAATAGAAAGAGGATTACATGGTGAAAATGGAAGAATGCCAGAGACACAGCTTCACCGCCTTTATTACAGCAGAAAGGAGCAAATGTTACCTTGTGTTCAATTTATATCCAGGGATTTTCATTAGATCTTGTGGTATTGGATGAAGGGACTTCTGCTGGCATCAAAAAGCCTTGTTGGAATTATCCCTACAGGTCTGCAACCTAGGGAAAAGTTGATTTATTAGATTTTATGAGTGCATGATTCCACAAATTAAAGGATAAATTGGAATGAACTTTAAGAATATAAGAATGAACTTTTGACAGGGAGTAAAATACTAAAAAAAGTTAGAATATTAAATATTTTTAAGTGAAATCATATATATATGAGCAGTTTTAATGTATTTCTTTAAACAGAGACTTCGGACAATATGTTAACTTCTCTATTTTAATCTAAGTTATCTTACATTAGTTTTACTCATATTACATTTATGTTTACTATTATTTTGTTGTTTTACAATTGGTTAGAATAATTTTTAAGATTCAAGAGTCATTATGGATACTGAAAATGTGTGACATCTGAGAAAAAATAGCTAAATTATGATGAAAAGAAATAAATTAAATCTTGCTAATGACAAATACTTATGGAATACAGTATTTTTTTTTATACTCTATAATCTTTAATCTATGCCCATCACAAATTTCTTTGATTTTATTCATTAAATTATTTATAAATGAAAATTTTAATTTTGATTAATAAATGCTAATAGTGGGGAAGCTCATTTTGTAAAACCAACTGCAACACCTGGTAAATGACTGAGAAATTCCCAAAATCCTTTTTCACTGATTTTTTCCCCATGATGTACCTAACATTTCAGTGACTGCCATTTGTGATTTGATATAAATTTTGCATAGTCATGTTCTGCTATGCAATGTGTTTCATGATTTTTTACCGAATAAAAATTTTAGTCAAATAATTTTTTTGATGATACACAAAATAGAATAAATTCAGTCTAATTGGGAGAACTCTGAGTTTTATTTCAGTTTGTTTCTAGAAGAATTTGGGCCTTGCTCATAATAAAGTTATTATTTTATCTTTGCATCTTTTTTTTTTTTCTGGCTACAAAACTGCAAACCCTTCTCAATTATATTTTTAACTTTTCATGAAGTTTTCAGTAGTGCTACCTGTCATGATTATTGAACACGACAAAATATGTTGAATATGGTTTTGATTATACACTAATAAATAATTTTAGTTCATATGTGACTTGTGCTATAATTAGATGATTTAAACCCTTAATATTTTTATCTATATGTATGTATTTTGTATTTGAAAATATTATTCCCATTTTTATCTGTAGAATTTGTAGTTTTTCCTGTCAAATATTATTTGTGTTCTGGATCTTCAGAATTAACTTGTTACCTTTTTTTATTTATATGGATCATACCGCTCATTATTAAAGGGATCAATAACAGTGTTTGAATAATTTTTTCCAATAAAAAAATATTAATTTTTGAAGTAAGAATTCATTCAGTTCTTAAGTGAGGATTTTTTAATATATATCTGATTGATTTTTCTTTTCAGATTCAAAAATCGGACTTGCATACTAGCGCTTTAAAGAGTTTGTCAGAATTAAGGGACATAATTGCTTCTGCTGATAAAATCCCAGGTTTTTCAAATGCTTCTTGATATCTGCTTACTTCTAAAGATAAAACTGACTTCGTTTTTTAGCAAACTTTTGTAATATGTACATAAATAATTTCTGTATCAAATTTATTGCAACAATAAAAATAATTTATTTGTGCTAATATTTAATTGGTGTCTGCTGATAAAATGTTTGATTTGGTATGTTTGAATTCATAACATTTACTTAATTTATATAAAATTAACCTTTTTATTTTGTTTGAAAATTTTGATGCTGTTTTCATTCAAAGTTAACATTTTATTGTTTTGAAGCAGTGTTAAATATGATTTAATTTGTTATGCAGTAAAAAACAAGCACATCCATTTCATTTAAGGGGGATTTATTTTATTAATTTGTGGCTGAGGTAGCTTGGTGATCATGGGCTCATGGTCGCCTGTTTTCTTCGAGTCTTGATGCCACTAAAGACACACTGTGTAGCCGGGACTGATGTACTTTGAATCTGTTAGTGCTCACAAAGTTGCCTCATTGGAGAAACTAGGAGAAGGGAGTGCCAGCTCAGGTGTCGTTTTCATTACTTGACCTAGGTTCAAAATTACGAGGTCTGTCACCATTAGCCCTCGAGTTACTTCTTGTGCGACATTAATAAAAATCAATCTTTCATTAATTTTTGTATTCTTGGAACAAATTCTAAAACTGCTTCCACCTGTGTGGTGAGCAAGTGTAAAAGAATAGTTCCATTGGTGCTCATGCATGTCATAAGAGGCGACTGAAATGGGTACCCAGTGCTCATCAATACAGCTAGACTTTGATAGTTTGCGTAAAAAAATACTAGCACACCTTGCTTATTCAATATAATGCAACATCTGGAGCATGAATTAATGAGTAAGTTATATTAATTTTATGCAAAAGAAATATACAAACAAAAGAATATGAAGTAGTATGTTTAAATAGAGGGTGATGGAATAAAGAATACCAATGGCAATAATCATTAATGATACCAATGGAAATAATCATTTTATTTTAGAGTATTTTGATAAACATTCTAGTTAAAAGTTATTTCTTAACAGGTATTGGTATCTTCAGATTTCTCAAAACTGCATAGAATTCAGCAATAATATAATGATATATTCTTTACTCCTGAAGTATTCGTATTTTTAGCAATACAGATTAAAAGAAATTTGATTAAAAAAAAACTACATCTTCAGTTGTATTTTTTCAGGGAAAAAAACTGTTTTAAAGTATTTTTCTCTCATTAATTGATGCATTGATGAAAGCCTATATACATATGATGATGAAAATATATACATATTTACAAAATTTTCAACTATAAACAATAAGGAAATTTGAAAATGTAATCAAATATTGAAACAATTATGAAATTTGTTGGGGAATTTTATGAACCGTAAGAATTTAGGGTTTAAGATTGAAATGCTAAGTGAGATTTTCGCCTGTGAACATAAGCTAAATAGATTTCACTTCAACAATAGGACGATTTAAATAAAAACTTTTGGTAAAAGAGCAAGAGAGAAAAAATAGTGATCAGCATCTCCAATAGATTCGCTGGAATGTAAATTTGTACTTTTCAAATTAAAATTATTTAAATAACAAACGAAGGGGGCATGACCGGTTAAGAAGTAGGTAATATAAAACCTTAATTAGGATTTTTTAAAATTTTTAATTTGGTCTAGGAATATAGGACTGAACCCGAATACTGGTATCACTAGTTCACCACCAGAACTCCCAATCAGAAACTTACGCTTCAAAATCTTACGGAGGGGGGTGCAATCGAGACCGAGAGGCAGGCACCTTCATTCCCTCACCATCAGAGGAAGTCAGTTTTGCAAATGAATCTGCAGTTTCGTTGTAATAATCTCCAACCCAGAATAAGTTATAAAAATCAGAATAATTTGCTTAATTTTTTTTTTTAATAATATTAGTAAAGGTCGCTTTATTTCTGGTATTCTGCAGTGGCAATATTTATGATAATCTGTCAGAATGAATAGTAACTTTGGAGTTATAAGAGACGGCCTACAATACAGCAATTCCGATTGCCGAAAGCTCGGCCTGGGAAACTGAATCCAGTTTAAACCTGTAGATCATATTTAGGACACCTGGTGGAAGACACGCTCAGCGAACCCAGTTTGGGACCGATCCTTGATCTGTCGGTGTAAATCTCCTCCTGGGAGGGCCCCGAAAATATGCTAAGAAAGAGAATTTACTTTTCAGAGCGAACAGCTGTCAGTGAAATATAAGAATCGAATTGGAGATTATGAATTAAATGAAAAATGTTAGAATTATGCTACTTCCAAATTTGATATTTATAAAAATGAAATTTTAAAGTAAGATGATTGGGGGAACCTCGACAATTTTATTTGCAAAGCAGTAGATGGAGATGTCAAATTGTTTTGATGACTCCAGATATATAATCTATGAACAAAAAACAGGCGCTACAATTTTCTCTAAGGTTGGTAACAAATTGGTCTATATGATTTAACGAATGACAAATCCATGCCATATTTAAAAAGGAGTTTCAATTTAGCACATATTGAATTCTCTGGGAAATAAGAAAATTGTATACATGGATTCATAAATTTAACTAAAAGATTAGGAAGATTAGAAAAAGTATGTTTCCAAATTCTCTAGTCCAGAAAGTCAATGCCGGGAGCTTTCCCATCACTGAGTTTTTAAAAATTAAGGATACTTCTTCGGTGGAAAACATTGGAAAAGATGGAGATTCTCCAAAGTTTAAATTAAAAAAAAAAAATTTGGATTTTGTGGGAAAAGAAATGGATTTTAAATTCATATTTCGGCTTAGGATAGTTATCAGACAAACCAGAAATTTTGACTTCTAAGGCCCGAGAGTTCAACTCTAAACTTCAGATAAAAGTTTTCATTATTGGTAGTGCAGAAGTCCCTCCCAAAAGCCTCGAGAACTTTTTTTTAGGCGAGTCTTTACTCAACCGGGTGAAAAATTATTTTGAACTAAATATTTTATTTTCCTTTTAAGAGTATTTAGTTGTTTTCTAAAAAAAATTTAATTACTTTTCCATCAGAAGAAAATAGGAGTAACAAGGATCCGTCGTTTACGAAAAGATTTGAAGACGGATGGCTGAACAGTTGAAATCAATAAAACAGCAAACTCCTTTAGCTAATCAGAATTCCGAACTAATTCAACTATTTGAATTAGTTCGGTGTAAGATTTTTAAACATTTTTCAGAAATTTATTGAGACCGTATTTAATATTTAATAAAATTAGGAAATATTCAATTCATATCGCTGATGCACACCCACAAACCGGTGATTGCTGAGAGATTTCGAATCCAAAACCTCACACCCAACCACCAAATAAAGAATGATGTTACAAGTTAATGAAGAGGGTTATTGGAGACCGACCTCGTAATTTTTAACCTCGTCTAGTGATAAGAACGGATGGCCGACTAAGCTTGCAATTCCCTCTCCAGACTTCCGTAACTCCCCTTCGGTGTTGTGGAAATTTGTTGATGTCGACAAATTTAACGTGCAACAGCCCCTCTACTCGATTGGTCTTCAGTGGCACCTGGAGGGGGGGTGCCAGCTCAGGTGTCGTCCTCGTCACTTGAGCGTGGTTCAAAATTACGAGGTCCGTCGCCAATAGCCCTCGCGTTGCTTCTAGTGCGACGTTAATAAAAACTAAACTAAAACTTTAGTGGCATCTGAGCTCGACGGAAACAATGCCAGTCGTGAGTTCACGACTACAACTACTACGCTCCCACCACCTGAAAGTGAAACAGAAAGGTTCGTCGTCTGAATCCTAAATAACGTTTAAGTGTTTGTCAAATTTGATACCCCGATTTAATGACTCGTTCTTTTCCAAATGTTTTAAACTAAATTTTTTATCAAGTTTTTCAGCTTTTATTATTCGAACTTGTTTTATTTTTTACTGCTATATTGCTTCATTTCAATACGTAGCAATAAAAAATGAAACTATATTGTTACGAATCCGCGATAACGATTCCCTGCAACGGTTCTCTTGAAAGAGAAAAGAGACATTTTCAGAAATTTCATCAGTCAGCCAAGGAATGTTTAAGAAAGGACCTCTTATGCTAGGTGAGGAAATCAGTGACCATTTTGGCAGCTTTGGCGACAAAATATGTTTCTTGAAAGTGCTGGAATCTCGACGATATTTCCATTGGGATGAATGTTACGGGCTTTCCCTATGATATCGCACCTGGCCGGAATTTCTATGAATGCACCAAGAAAAAAAAGACAGAGAATCTGCTTGGAAGTTATCGGCCCTCGGAAGTGGATCTCCCGAGTGAATTTGCTGAAGCTATCGGTGTCTTCCGAGAACTGTAGGATTCTGCCTTGAAATTCCAGTGAATTACGTCGGAGCTTAGTCCGTAGCGCGAATTAGTATGTTGGTGAGCTGAACAACTGTACAACTGTGACTGTCATTACAAGTGCTATTTTTGTTCCTGTACCCGTGTCGCTAATCTATACAAGTACTGTGTTTTATGTTTGTGCTGTTACTGCCCTAGCTCTGCTATCTGTATGCCATCCTGAATATTTGTGAATAAAGCGTCATTTGTCGTCATCCTCCTAGTTGAACTGATTTTCACTCATATATTACGCACATGAGACGATCGAAATTTGTAACATTATTTTTTTACACTATACAAACAAAATAAATTATTTGTCTTGTGCTTACTTACATATCAAATGGTTCTGCTTTTAATCAAATATCACCCCCCCCCCTTAATCAACTCTGGAATGAACTGTGCATTATTGAAAATCCTAAAAGAATATTTTAACAAGACGAAGAAAGGGGAGGGGATTATGAATTTCAACAATTCTGATCATAAAGACAAGGGTATGAAAAAAGTTATGAAAACTTTTCATATATATCATTTAATAACCATAAGTATATTATTTTAAAGGTTTGCTATTGGAACAATTATTTTCTCATATTTCTTATCCTTTGACTGTCTCATTTTAATCTTTTCGAATCCTATTACATAAATTAGATTATTTAAACTGATATAAAATTTTTAGATTGGTTTAAGATTGAGGAAAAATTAATCTTTGACAAAATAAAATAGATAGACTCTTGAAAAAAAAAATTCAGTGCCAAATAATAGTACAATGATCAAGAGGACAGTTTATTATAACACAAAGGAAATAATTTTAATCTCTGTTTTCATAATAAACTTACCATTTTGGACACAAAATGTAATGAAATTTCTTTTTATAAGCTCATAATTATTTTCACCCCATACTTTTCCATAAGAAATACTTTATTTTCACATGAATATGTTTATCAAGAAATACATAACTATATATTTCGATAATTTGGCTCATTATTTTCCTGTTTCACTATTATTAGTAATCATATTTGAAACATTCATGACTTATTTTATTTACGCTACTTAGTACTGCCTAAAAGGATGCAATCAGCAATAACTTTTAAAATAGAAAAATAAGAATCAATATCATTATGAATTACGATAATTATAAGATTAAATTTTTTTCCATATTATGTTCTTAAAATTCAGAAGCATAAAAATACAAAATTCTTCTAAATTATATACGAAATTGAAAAATTAAACAGCATTTAAGAATGGATGAAATGTGATACTTATTAAGTAAATCAATTTGACCATAAATATAAGTTTTAACAAAAACACAACGTTCCCCTTAATTACATAGCAATTTCTCTTTTCAAATAATTTTTTAAATACCAAATACTTAATTTTAATTGAAAAAGTAAAGAAGATATCTAGTTCTCTAAATATCATACAATATTATACATGAATTTGTCAAAATATATTACCATATCGATTTGTTGGTTTTGAGGGATATGGAACAATAACGACAACTACCTCCTGTACTCTCCTCTTGTTCGACATTCGTTAGTTAAGTATCATTTAATATTTTTGAAATATATCATGTTTGTGACGAATATTATAAACATATTAGAACATCAATTAAATACTTTTGGAAAATTTTTTGTTCAAATTTTAACTTATTCTTAATTGACTGCTGAAATCTTAAAGTTGTTAAGTTTTTAGTCAGTAAAGGAACATGATGGAACGAAGCTTGCCGGAGTGCTTAGCCCTATTGGGCTCTGATCTTATATCAGAATGGACTTTGTGAGCTTGCTTTTCATTGGTTTCTACGTTTTCCCAGGAATTAGAAAAAACAGTGATTTCAAGGTTCATGCTTTGAAATATTGCAAATACTTGAGAAAATTTAAAGAGAGGAATTTTTGAAGGCCCTTTAGTTAAAGATGGGTCTTATGAGTTGTGTTGGAAATTCATCAGAGCTGGGTGAAAGGCTGAATTTTAATTGGCTTGCTGGATAGTGGAGTGAGTGTTAACCCAATAAGATACTTCTTTGTTTTTAATATACTTTTAAATTTTATTGAGGGATTTATCATCAAAGTGATCAATATTTTTAAAGAATTGTTTTCAAATTTTTGAATGAATTGTTTTAAAAAGAGGTAACTTAGAGCATGTACTCAGAACGCAATTCAACATTTCGCACATATCAGCTTGCTCTTGTAATTTGTCTGATGATAAAGAGCAGAATATTTTCCTGTATATTTGCTAAACTCAACGAAATGAAGATTTTTACGTTTTTCTCAACAAGGTATGCAATTTTGCAATTTGCGAAGTTTATTTAGTGTAATTGCTTAGAAAGCAGCTAATAATTCATAAATAGCTAAATATGGTAACCCATGAATAGTCAGTACTTCTACACTTTGTAGAGTTATTCGTTGCCATTTATGAAATGGCATTACATATCTGCTCTTCTCTGTTCCTCTTTTCTGCACATCATTTAGACAAAGCTAAGCGAATTTCGCAAAAACCGGAAAAAGAATAGGTACACAACTAATGCAGTGACTCCATAGTAAACTTAATGGTTGATTTCGATTGATTGTTTAATATTATAACACTGGAAAGCATCACGGGGATTATTGGAGATGGAATTCATAATTTCGATTCGCAGTCAAGTGACGAGGAGGATACCTGAGCTAGCACCTATATTTCCAAACTTTCACACCTTACCAACGTGAGGACTTGGGACCTCTACAGATTTAACGTGCATCAGATCCGTTACATGGTGGGTTTTAAATGGTATCAGGGCTCAAACCCACGACCCAACGAAAACCACCTTCCTTTAGTCTGCGATCATGACAACTAGACTACCGCGACCACAACTTACAGTTGAACTTGTCCATATCAAATATGAAAAAATATTAATTTTACATACTTGTAAAATTTATAGCCTAAAAAGAATAAATAAATTATCAGTTTATAATTTTTCCCTTTTCCACACATTATTTAATTTTTCAAATGTTTTTAAAATTAAATTTTAATTTATTTCTATCCCCCCCCCTCCTATCTCTAGATCTGTTTGCAGCGCTCTTCTACCTTTCATGGAAGCTGTTCTAAATGAAGTGATATAAATTTAGAATTACTTTCTTTATGGAACGAGATTGTTTTGCTTTCATTTTGATTTTTGAAATTATCTTTAAGCGATTGTGACTTATTCCTAAAAATTGTACGATGGCGTTTGAAATATCATCATTTCCCGAAGAGGTATAATATTCTTTAACTTATTTGTTGAGTAAATATTGTAAAATGATCCTTGTTTCATTCATAGCACCAAAAAAGGTTAAAAGAGGAGGCCGGGGTTTAGATTCTATATTTTATTAACTCTTACAGATGGAACAAATAAAATTTCCGCGATTGTGGACCATTGGGTACACTCAAAATTTGGCGATGATTACATTAAATATATTATTTTAAATAAAGTTTTCAATATCGATAGTTTGGCGGTCTTTTTAAAAGTATGGCAAAGAAGAATTCGAAAAGTAATTAATTTAGTTTTTAAAAGCGTCTAAAAAAATTCGTAAATTTATTCTTAATGGCTATCAAAATATTATAGACATTGTACATTATTTTTACAGTATATGATTTTAAATAAAATAACTATAAATACGAAAGGAATCGGAAAAGAATTCTTGCTTATAAATTCTTCTTTAATGTGAAAATAATTTAGAGAATCGGATTGTACTCTTCATATGTTAAAAACATAATTGTGATAAATGTAATATATTTTGAAAAAATGTTCCAAAATTGATTTTTATAATTTATTGTTTGAAAATCTCAAGGTTGTGTAGAATCTGATCTTCAGTCATTTTAAGTTTAGCAGTTTTAAAAGAGATTTCTAATAATTATATCTATATGTAATGGAACAATTTAATATGTATGGTTATGTAAATCTATTTTTTAAATCAGGAAGCAATTTTTAGAAATAAGGATAAAATGTAAATATTTAAATATTAGAGGAGGATAAAATACCTTTCAATATCAAACATTTATAAATGTTTATAAATTAAGTTTTTGGAGGGAAAATTTTATGATTTAAAAATAAATTATCAAGTATAATAATCATGCAATCTTTAGTATTGAGTTATGTTTAATTTCATTGAAATAAGTATACTAAAAATGCTTGATAAATGGTACATTCATAACTGTTCAAATTGGTTTGGTTTTATTAATGTCGCACTTGAAGCAATACGAGGGTTGTTGGTGACAGACCTCGTAATTTTAAACCTTGGTCAAGGACAAGTCCTGAACTGACACCTCCCTTTCCAATCTTCCACACCATGCTGATAGGAGGATTCCTTTGATTAATGGGTAGTTAATATTAGATATCAAATATTATGAACTCTATTATTAGTATCTAAGAGAAGTTAAAATTGTATTTGGAAATTATTATTCAAGATAAAGAACTGTTTGGACTTGTCATCCCTACAGTACAAATATTTTGACCAGAAAGATGGTTTTATTGTCAAAGGGAGAATATGGTGAGAAGTAATGCTGAATTGGTCAGGGTGATCTTTGTGACATATTTGGTGACAAAACTTGATGCCCCTAGACAATCAATCTTGAATATATAGAAGCCTCTGTTGTATTAATGAGTATGTTAGTATATGTGCTAATGTGATATCGTGATTACGCTTTTCGAGTCTGTGTTTGTGGGAATTATAATTTTATGCTATTAATGATTTATGTGTTTGTATTATTTGTTTCCTTTTCAAAGTAAGTTATATCTATTTGAGAGTCTTGGAATAAAAATTTTAATTTGTCGCAAAAGAATGTGCTAATTAACTGCATAGACTATTCTTGCACCATGAAAGTTGATCAACCACCTAAAATTGAAACGTTCCTTGTATGTTTGCTATTCTAATTTTCCTTACTATTTTGAATTCTTTTATCTATTTGTAAAACAAAGCAGATGTTTAAAATCAGCTTGAGCTATAATTATTTAATAAGATCTCACGAAAACCACTATATTGCAAAATGAATTCAATCTATAAAATAATATTTTATTAAATAACTATGTGAAGGATTTTTTTAGATTTAATAACATTGAACTTATTTCAAGATAAATTTGGAATTTTAGTAAGACAAATTTGGAATTTTCAAAAAACTGTTAGTTACATTCATTTTGGTATTTAGCATTTTACTTATGCAGGTATTTAGCTCGTTTACCTTGGATATGTTAGAATATTCCATCCTACATTTGCTATTATTATTACAAGCATCCTGTTAGTTTGCTGTCATTCTAGTACATCAAATTTATTATCTTATTTTAAGAATGGCTTCGTCTTGCGTATCTTAATTATCATGAAGCAGAATTCGTGCCCGGCATTCCTCCCTTCCTTTGTAGGTTTGTGTCTTAATGCTACTAAAGTTCCACATTGTAGCAAAGTTGATGCATGTTAAATCTGCCAAGGGTTGATATTCTTTTGTTGCCATGGTGTGGAATTTTGGAGAAAGAAGTAATAGTTCAGGTATGTTCATCGCTTGACCAAGTCTCAAAATTATCGTCGCCAATTGCCCTCGTGTTGCTCCTAAATATGATGTTAATAATTAAACGTTCTTTTGCTAACTATTCTTATTAAAACACTGTCATTTTTAAGTTTCATCATTATTACTTATTGTAAATTTAAAAATGTTTTTCGGAAATTTTGCTATAGGTAGTGTAATGAATATTTTGTAATCAATGTTTAATGATATACTTTTCTTAATATTCTATTTATTCATTGAGTACATATTTCTTTAATGAATAATAATATTGAGGTATGATTGCTTTTACTGTTACTGATTGTTAAAATAAAAATTTAAAGGTGAAGCAAATAATGTGAAAGAACTTGGTAGGATTGTTATAACAGTTAATTGACTTTCAAATGCAGGAAAACTCCACGTGAATAAAAAGCAGGTTTTTCTAAGTTTTGATGTGAAATTCTCTATCTAATACAAATATTTCCTTTTGTATGGAAGGAATTAACTCAAACACATGAAATATACAATAATATAGATGCAAAGTTCTCGCAGTTGCAGCAGTTCAAAATATTTAATCCGGTATCGCATCAGGAACTTAATATTTCTACATACACTAATTGATAGGCACAGGGACTCATATACATACATTGAAAAGATTTATTTATATGCTTCTACTTTTGTCTAGACTTATCTAGTTTTGTTGCCAATGTCATCCCTACCTATTCAATGTTAATGCCTTAGTTATTCTCCTGACTCTTAAAATTGTCTTTCTAGTCACATTAATTCTGGGAAGAGTTTCTTTAACATTAATTGTTAATACTAGTATACTTTAATTCTATTGACTTTTAATGTCTCACTTTAGCTAAAGCAATGCTATCCATAATTTTCAAAAATTTTAATCTTTTAATGTATGAAGAACACTATCTGGAGCTTAAAAGGATTTTTAAGGCTGTATTTTTGGAACAAGTTTAAAAATATTGTCACATTTTGAGAAATAAAAAATCAATACAATATTAAAATAAGTTCGTTTAGTTGAAATGTTTTATAAATACTTGATATCCAACTGTATTAGGAAATATGATACACATTTTATGCTTTAAGAAAATGGATTGATGTAAACAAAAATATATTAAAATATGTTCTTTTTAGGAATAATGCTGTCGAAAAATATAATATTGTTGTGGTTCTTTTTTATGTGAACAATATGCTGGT
>BMAW01081768.1:0-12099 GCA_019974015.1 Nephila pilipes | reverse complement strand
CTCCTGCTGGCATGGTGGATGTGTTAGGAGAGGTTAACTCAGGTTTCGTCCTCGTCACTTCATCCGTAGTTCAAAATTACGAGATCCGTCGCCTATAGCCCTCGTGTTGCTTCAAGTGAGCATTACTAAAAAAACTAAACTAGTTGATTTACAAATATTTCCTGCTGAAAAAATTTCCATATACATGAAGAAATATGTTGGATAAATTATGTTCTATTTTAGTTTACATATATTTCAGGAGCAAAATATTTCTATAAGAGTAAATACAGATGTCTCTTTGACAGATTAACATGCAAAATATGAGAGCCTCACCAAGCAATCTCCACACCTGATTAAAAAAAAATGTAAGAGTTTGATAGCAATTTTCTCATAAAACAGATTAATGAACTAAATAAAAGTTTCGTGATTATAGATCGTAAAAATTAGCCTAAAGATTAAATTGAATGAAACTGTCACTATTTTAATTTATGTTTATTGATTTTTATGGTATAAATACCTGTTCTGAAGTAAAAAGTTAACTAATTGAAAGTATCTTACTTTAAAAGATACGTCCATCGCTAGTCTCCGCTTCCACAAAGTTGCCCTTGAACCAAAAGAATTACCACACCTGGTCACATGATCCCTACCACCAGTTTTCATGAATTCGGAGATTTCACGTTGCACTCTCGCTGGCACCATCTCGCTTCATATTACCTTCATAAACGTTCGATTGAAGTTGATGCTACATTTGTACGTTTATTATTTTCTGAGATTTTCTATAATCAATGTTAAGCATTTGAGTGGTTTGGGAGAACGAGAAAGAGACATTCCATTAAGCAAAAGTTCTGAACATAATTTGAATATTAGGTTCACGGAGAGACAGTGTTTTTTCTTCAGTTCTTAGTTTTACTCATCCTGCTCGGAAGCATCCTCGAGGGTTATTGGCGATGGGCCCTTATTTCATCCCTCGATCAAGTGATGAGGACGACGCATAAAGAACACTTCTCCTAATTTCCACACTACTGCCAACGGGTGGATGTTTTCGGACCGACACAGATTTAAAGGCATCAGGCCCGGCTACACGACTTTCTTGCGGCCAAGGAGCGAACCTGCGAATGAACGAAACCGCCGGCCACGAAAGAATCCTGAAACTATGACCACTAGGCTACCGCGACCATCATTGAGAGAGAAGCTACGATTACAAGTGAGAGAAATAAATGTAGAATTTTTTATTCTCTCTGTCCATCTAAGACACAGAATGATTAAGTTATGTACATACTTCCAATATGACTGTATGTAGAAACACACTTTTAACATTTACCAAGATTGCAAAGATCATTTTTACCACTTTCCTATTTTAGATTGAAAAAATTTTTTAATTCTGAAGTGAATGCTAATTTATTTTGAAATAAATAAATGGAAATATACAAATATGCTTATCCTTAATTCGTAGTCTGAGAATCGAATGATTAACACATCAATTAATAACTCCCGAGACTAACCCGGAGATGGCGCTCGTAGTAAACCAGTAACCAGGTCTTTTCTAGAGTACTTCAACCTTTGCTTGAACGTGTCAAAAATTTTAAGTCGATCGACCAGAAACAGTTGAGTTATCGAGGTTGGTAAAGTCGTTTTTGTAGTTTGTTTAAAAAATGGAAAACCGAGTTTCAGGTTTCTGATAAAACATTGCTTTTAATGGGTAAAACACCATGCAAGTTAAACAATTGATTGAAAAATGTTACCCGGACTCTTGTCCATCAAAAGCAACGATTTACCGGTGGTTTGCCGAGTTTAAACGTGGTCGTACTCGATGTCAAAATGTGACGCGGAACGCTCGGGTAGACCTGTGGAAGCCGTTACACCGGAAAAATGTGAGTGAAGTGACAAAAAATTTAATGAAAGATCGTAAAGTGAAGCTCCGTGAGATTGCTGAGCGACACAGATATCATATGAAGCAGCATGAATATCCTTCATGAAAATTGAGCATGAAAAGATTTTTTTCCAAGTGGTGCCGCGATTGCTTTTCGATGGAACAAAAAAACAGCAACGCCCATTGATTCACAGAAAGCTGCTGTTTATCTGCTATTTACTCGCAACAAAAGATTTCTTGCGAAAAAAAAAAAAAAAAAGATTTGGAAAAGCGTTGAACGATTGTATCACCCTAAAAGGTGATTAACAAAAGGTGTTATGTTGATGAATAAAAAAAATTTGCAAAAAAAAATGTTGTTTACAATGTTAGTCTCGGGAGTTATTGATTACGTTAGAATAATACTGATTTTAATTACCTAAAGCATGAGGGCTATTTTTTATCGGTCCAATATGTTATGAATGAAGACTATAGTGATGAATCAAAGTTTTTTTATTTAGAATATTTAAGGCTACAGTAATTTCTTTTTCTAAAAGCATTTTTGAGACAGTAATATTAAAAGTAACTGCATTATTTACATATTATTAAAGGATTCTGAAAATAAAAGTCAATTTAACTAGTCCTTATTTTAAAATTTAAAAAATTCTAAAATTTTGAAGTTTTTTTTAAACTCTTATAAAATACAATACCTTGAAAATTTTAATTATTTTGAGGATTTATATTTCATACATTATTGCAACAAAAGTTAGTATGGATTTGAAAATCTGTTCTGTTGATTTTAATAATTATTTTTCTTAGCTAAACCTGAAAAACAGAAAATCTTTTAAAATATTAACTTCACATTTTTAAAAAAAATAACTTGATCCCAGACCTAAATCCATACTAACTTTATAGAAATTACATATATCTCAGTATGTGCAAAAAAAATTTCAGACCTGCCTTGAACAGAAAAAAAAGCCTTAGGGATTAGAAAACACTTTACATCTTCAAAAAATAAAAGTTCGAGAAAAATGTATTTAAAGTTTTTAAAGGCATAAAACAAAACTAATAATACTTGCAAGATCTAAATTTTTAATATATTATTAACTACTTATATAATATATGAAAATATCTACTTTAATTAAATATTATGGCAAATATTTTTATTTATTCAAAAAAAATATGTTTGCAAAATATCGATATAGCATTTCTTTACGATGACAGATAAGCACCAGCTTTAAAGTTAACACATAATAATTTCACAAAAGCCTGAAACACAATTACACTTATAAAAAAAAAAAAAATAAGAACATTATAAATAAGTCAAAAAAGTAAAAACTGCCGAAGATAGCACCTGAATTTTTCTGAATTTTAAATCGACGCAATTTTAGCAAGTTTATTTTTTTTCTGCGCAACTCTTAAAATTTATTTCCTTTTCTTTCTGGAAATAGGTTTCCCACAAAGAGTAAAGTACACCAACAGTTCTGATGAGAAGCTGTATTTTCTTTTGAATATTTGTCCCATATCACTGAATGTACGTTTCATTAGAATCAGGTGTCAAACCTCTGAAGGCACGTGTTGACATCTGCTGATGCTAATCGTTGATAACAGCAAGATTTTAAGTAAATATTCTTCGTTGATTTATTTTTACCCAATCTTTAGAATACCTGATTTTTTTTTCCACGTGCTAATGATATCTGGTAAAAACACCAAGAGTCAAAGAGCAAGATTGTGTCCTGAAAACTAATACTCTCAGATATTTCCAGTACTCACAGCAGCATTTACTTCCATTGCACTAGATGATCTGGACATGTGTTGTATTACAAACATTTTGTTGTCCTTGTACCAAATACGAAATTCAGT
Organism: Nephila pilipes; assembly: GCA_019974015.1. Taxonomy (NCBI): domain Eukaryota; kingdom Metazoa; phylum Arthropoda; class Arachnida; order Araneae; family Nephilidae; genus Nephila; species Nephila pilipes. The sequence continues at coordinate 8,411 of BMAW01081768.1, read as the reverse complement.
ATCTTTCTCCAAGCTCAAATTTAACGGTTCACATTCTCCACGCTGCTTTGACATTACTGTAGTCTATCACAAAGCCAGTCAGCAAGTCGATAACATATCCTTTTTCCCGATATTTGACGTTGACGGCGTTCTCTTGTCAAATCCAGCTTACATCATATGACATTCCAATACCCTGACTATATCTTTATCATCTCTTGAGCCCCACGCCTCAATGACATATTATTGAAGAGTAGCAACGGCTGATTTGACCAACAAGATGTCCAATCAGAACTTTGGCTTATAATGTTCTCAAAAAAAGTTGAACTAAACATTATATTTCAATTCATATGGCGCAGAATTTTCAACGATGAGTAGCCAAGTCACAAACTTAATAACTTGCACTAATCTCATATTTACATCAAAATGGAATATTATAAAAAATATGCTGCGCATGAAGCGGCGTGTTATGTACGCCTACCAGCAGTATGCTTTACTTTGTGTTGCCGCGCGCCAGTTTGCCGCAACGGCTTTGCCGTAAAGTTTATACGGTGCGTTAGCGTGCTACCGGTTTGTTATTTGTGGCCTACGGTACGGGCCAGTATACGGCGGCGTAGCGGCAGCATATTGGCTTCAAAGTTTTGGGCAGGTCACAAAGTGTGCAGTATGCTGCTACAGTACGGCCTTGTAGCGCGGTTTTCAAAGTGAAAGTTGCTCGTGTGCTGGCTACAAAAAATGCGCTGGCAGGCGTAGTAAAGGCGGTTTTGGTAGCTACTTTTGCCACGGGCAAAAAAAAATCAAGAACCTCAAAATATAAACGAACATAAATGATTTTAGTAGTGAGTTGAAGTTAATATCTACTCTCTGCAAGTATCGATATTATTTAAAAATATCAGTAATTAATTAAATTTAAGAACAAAAAATGTTTTAAAATGAAAACCGAAACTAACTAATGCCCCCCCAGCTGTCAAAAAAAATAGTGACTGAGAATGTCTAGAAAACTTCAAATATCTTAAAAACTAATTGGTTAATAGATCTAAAATGTGGGGCCAAGATTCCCAAATGTATGGGCTACAGGAAAATACAAAAAAAAAAAAATTCGATAAATTTGTCATTTTTAGGGTACTGTGTAGCCTTAAAAACACATCCAAGCTACTTCTCTACATGGTCGTCGTTCCAAATAAGACATTTGTCACAGTGCCATAACTAATTCCTTCTTCACAAAAGGCAGTCGCCTGTGCTTTTAGCCATTTCTCTACCTTGATCTGCAGATCATTGCTGAGTCAAACTTCAATCTTCCTAGCCTGTGTTTCCTATGAGTGAAGTGGCTTAGGTAGCCTAGTGGTCTTGGCTTCGGATTCGTGACCGACGGTTTTCTTTCAGTCGCGGGTTCGGTCCTTGGCCGCCAAAGACCCGCCGTGTAGCCGGGGTTGATGCACGTTAAATATGTTCTGGACCAAAGTCCTCCAGAGGCTTAGTGTGGATGTTAGGAGAGAGGGGTGCCAGCTCAGGTGTCGTCCTCGTCACTTGACCGTGGTTCAAAATTACGAGGTCCATCGCCAATTGCCCTCCTGTTGCTTCTAGTGCGACGTTAATAAAAAACTAAACTCCTGTGAGTGAAGGGGTAGAAATCGGAGGGAGACAAGTCTTTAAGTGGAATGATCAAACACTCCGTATTGAAAACGCCGTAGGAACGTCTTTATTGCAGCTGCAGTGTGAGGCCGTTTATCGTCACTCATGAAATTTTTTTTCGAACACATTGCTGATTCAACGATGAATATCATCTGCCTTACACCCCTGAATATGCAGCAAACGAATGTCAGCCCAGGCATGTCTACGGGCTCACTGCGCAATCAAAACTGATACCTGCGACCGGACGCGATCAATGGACATATTAGAGGTACTGCGTAGCACATCTGCTCATAGCGTTACAGCAACTCTCTGCAAAAACAGCTCGAGAAGTTGACTCAAATGGAAACTGTTATAAGCAAAACTTAATTTAACAAAGAGGGTAGGAATATCAATTGAAGTAATGGTTGAAAAAAAGCAACCTTCTGAACAAAAAGAAATACCAATGTTTCTCTTCGTGTCAACATTGTGTTACCGCATTGGGAGTATGCAGTGACTCCGGAGAACAACAGTGCCAGAAGCTAAAACGCATTACTTAATCAGCCAGATGAGACGTCTTTTCAGCTCAGTTGGTTAGAGCGCTCAACTTTTCTTCGGACCCACCCGACCAGGGTTCGAAACATCTGTGGCATCAAGGTCACCATATGACAATCCTCTTCTACTCTATGGGCTACTGGGTAGAATAACATCCTCTGATAACTCGTAGAAAACGTTCAGCGCCGAAGCGTCATCGGAGTTTTTCGGGAGTTTTCAATTTGCGAACGACTGGACGTTGAAAAAAATAGCCTTCGTTTTAAAACGAAAATAAAATTCAGCATGAAATGAGTAAACATTTGATGAGATAGATAAAAGGAAAAAACCTCGATGTCATACAATTTCAATTTGATGTTGTCATTTAAATTTTTTTTTTTTTTTTTTTTTATCTTTCTATAAAGTCTAGAATATTAAGTATGGTATTGATCATTATCACCACTTCAGGAAAGGTCGTTTGACCTTGGAATGGAGTTGGATATGTTTCAGACCACCGAAAACGGGACCGTTGCGTCTCAGTAATCCCTTAGACTGCTCAGCGAGAAAGGAGTTCCCTACCGGGCTAGTTATTTGCTGTTTTACTGCTTTTTTTAGAAAAAGGGAGTATTTTTACAACCATCCACTCCCACAATTCGCAACTAATAACAACTAGAGTAAAAATGATTAATAATTGGTACGACCGGGACTTTTCTTCTGACTCAGATATTGAAATCTTATCACCGTGGATGGAAGATCATCAATACAAATCTCCCCTCGTGACACCCAAGGTCAACCTACAAATCACAAAAAGTATTTTGAACCACAAAAATAAGATAAGAGAAAATATAAGTAGTACAGTGCAATAAAAATGCAATTAATTTCGCAATTTAGTAGTAATTGTTACAAGTTTATATATCCTATTCTTATTAAAAAAAAATCAGAAATGTCTTCATTCCATCGAATTCATCATTCAGCAGATACAGTGGCTCAAACAATTGAGGATACACCTTACTTTCACTTGATAAATCCAACTTTTAATGAAAATAACACATTAACTAGAATAGAAGACGTATTTTTACACGTAATAAAAGGGTTAATTTACAGTAAAAATAACGAAAATCAACAAAAAAATATCTAAAATTAAAAGTTTCACAAATATTTGAAGTAAACATAGGCAGATCTTTACCTCAAAAAATTAAGGATACACCAATGAAATTTTTTCGATATATTACATGCATAGACAGTTTCAGTATTTTGTTGCATGTCCTTTGGCTTTTATAATGTCCTCCAAACGTCTTGGTACCGATTCGACCAATTTTTTAGTGGTATCTGGAGATATTTTATCCCATTCTTCTTGTAACACTTGCTTTAAATGGGCTTTGTTTCTAACCTGGTGTTTTTGGACCGCTGTTTCTAGTGTGGCCCACAAATTTTCTATGACATTGATGTCAGGGGACTGTGGCGGTGTGTGCAATTGCAGTTTACAATGAAAAAGACACCAAATTTTGACATTACGTGCCGTGTGTTTGGGGTCGTTGTCGTGCTGAAATATAAAATTTCCATCTAAACCCAATTTTTGTGCACTTTCTTTAAGATTGTTGCGGAGTATGTCTATATAAAGCTTATGATTCATTATACCATCTATAAAAACTAAATTTCCTACCCAATTTGCAGCCATACAACCCAAACCATGACGGAGCCACCACCATGTTTAACTGTAGGACGTAAATTTTTTGGATCCAAAGCGGTGTTCGGCTTTCTCGAAAAGGTGTGACGACCATCGCTTCCAAAAAATGTTGAATTTACTTTCATCACTAAATATAACTTTCTTCCAAAAGATTTCTGTCTTCAACTGATGAGTTTTTGCAAACTCCAAACGCTTTTTCTGATTTTGTAAGCTTATGAAAGGTTTCTTTCTAGCTACTCGACTGCTATATCCAGCATGTCTAATCACATTTCTCACAGTTTCAGCACTTACACTTCTGCAAATTATTCGAGAAGTTTCTGCAGCTAGTTTGACTGCACTCAGGTTAGGATTAATCTTGATATTTTTTTAAAATTTTCCTTTTAGCTACATCACTCAGAATACTTTTCCTTCCTCTTCCACTCTTATTTTGAATTAATCCATCGCGTTTAAATTTCCCAATGATTTTCTGGACACATGAGTGACTTCTACCGACAATTTCAGCTATTTCACGATAAGATTTTCCCTTCTTAAATAAACTTAATATAAATTTTCTTACATCAATACTAGTCTCTTTCCGAGGAGCCATTTTCCATTTAAAATTACAACTTTATATTCTCATAACCAACTTCAAAAGACAGAAATAACAGTTGAAAAAGTTTAGGATAAAATTTCCCAAACTTTAGTAGCAAGCAAAAAGAAATCAATTGGTAGTTAAACAAAAATTTCATTTGTGTATCCTCAAATTTTTGAGGTAAAAATCTGCTTATGTTTATTTGAAATGCCTCTAAAAAGTTTTATTTTAGAATTTTGTCGTTGATTTTTCTTTATTTTTACTGTTAAATAAACCTTTTGTTATGTCTAAGAATAAAAATTCGTTTGCACTTCTGGTTAAGATGTTATTTTGATTGAAAGTTGGATTTATCAAGTAAAAGTAAGGTGTATCCTCAATTGTTTGTGCCACTGTATATTCAATAAATACCTTTTGCTAATCTCTAACCTTTAATAACCGTTGCAGTTAATTAATTGTAATGATTAATTTCTAACTACTACTTCAATTAATTTCTAATCTTTAATCTCACAAAGCAACATACATTATCTCTTTATTTTTACTATAGCTAAAAATGTTTTTTCTCTAATCACTTGCATTGTACATAGCAGCTTAAGGTCCAAATGTGTTGATAAGCTGCAATCTTACAAAAAAAAAAAAAAAAAAAAACAGTTTTATTTGAGACATGTTAAATTTGGAAGTGTGAAGGAGACATCCGATCTTGAAGCAAACATGAGTTCCTACAAATTATTTCGGAACTTTGCTGTAATTCTGGCTTTTCCAAATTTGCTTTCAAGACTTCAACCTAAAAATATTCATTGCGTCCGTGAGAATCTTGTTTGTAAATTGCAAAATATGGTTTGACGCCCACAAATAATACATTTCCTGTGAATGAAATCTCGAGATCTCCACGGATGGGATATTAAGACTGCTTTTGTAATAAGACTTGAACGAAGGCTGAATTCGGGTTACTAACATGAAATTACGGATTCATACTTTTATTGTTAAATATTACATCGCTGTGGAAAATTAAATGTCAATTAACGAAATAAAAATTTAAGTAAAATGGAAAAAAGATGGCAAGTAAACAGACGACACATGAACATGTACTTGATATTTTCAAATCCCCTGGATGCTACCTGACTCTAAAGAATCAATATATTTGATAATTATAGAATTTTTTTTTTTTAATTCATTCGTCCAATAATTGAAAAAAATTCTCTTAGTTTAAGCATATAAGTTATGGTATGCAGTGCTTTAAATTCAAATAGATTTTTTTTTACAGCTAGCTTGATAAGAGTTCTTTCCTCAAGGAATTTATATGAAAGAAATAATTAAAATGGGATTTTATTTTACTAAGAAAATAGAAGGAAATAAATCGAATAGCATGAGAAATAAATTTTTAATTATAAATTATACAGAAACATATTATTGATAAGGTTTTAGAATAAAACAAGAAACTTTTTTTAACATTTCGTTTACTCAACTGGAACTAATTTTTAGCACAAATGCTACTTTTTTTTCCTTTTTAATTAGTGGATCTGATTTTTTTTTTGAGCAGTGTATTTCCCCATTGTAACTAATATGTTATTTTGAATCGTTATATAACCAAAGAATAGTAATAATTAACCATTTTCATGCAGTTATACAATGAATAAACGTTTTTTTAAGAAATTCTAATGTGGAAATAGCTATAATTGATCAACGCCGGATCAATTATAAGTATTTCCACATTCGAATTTCTTAACAAAACAATCAGAAAAAAAATTCTGATATATTGAATTTCCTGTGATATTCAGCAAAAAAGAAATCTCTCAGGGTTGTATGATTTTTTTGAGCAGCGTATTTTTTTTTGTCCAATAACTAATATGTTATTGAATTGTTATATAGTCCCAATAATAATAATTATTAAACATTTTCAAACAGTTATACAATGAATACATGATGTCCTCAAGAAATTAGTATCTGGAAACGGTTATAATTAATCAGCACTGAATATTATTACAGAAAAGAACTGTACTAATGTGTTGATTTTCGTGCGATATTAAGCAACAAAGAAAATGCTCATATTTGATTTTTTTCGAAAAAGTTTAGATGCTGCTCAAAAAAAAACTTTTTTTAGTATAGTTTTTAATCAACGTCGCACTAGAAACAATACGAGGGCATTGGCGACGCACCTCGTAATTTTGAACCACAGTCAAGTGACGAGGACGACACCTGAGCTGGCACCTCACTCTCTTAACATCCCCACCATGCCAAAGAGAGGACTTTGGCCCCGTATAGATTTAACGTGCATCAGCCCCGGCTACATGACAGGTTTTTTGTGGCCAAGGATCAAACTCGCGACACAAAGAAGCCGCCATGAGTCGGGAACCATGACCGGTAGGCTACAGCATCCTCTTTTACTTTTTTTACTGCTCTGAAAAAGACTGCAACATCGTTGTTGAACTTATTAATACAAAGGGAAGGAATATCAAGAATGAAAAACGTTAGTGTTATAAAATTTGAAATATACTCCCATAACAAGAGCTTATGATTATTTTCAAGACGTACTATTACTAATTAATGTTAACTTATAAATTCCCGAAAAGATCAGCAATATCGCTTCAGAAAACGCTGAAGAGGGAAAGGCAAATGGAGAGTGGACTTTATTGGATTAATAAAGGGCAAACTATTTTAAAAAAGATGGACTGAATAAAATAAAAATAATTTCATTACCACGGCAACTAACTGGTGTTGGAAATCACAAGAAGTATTAACACCTCAATATTTTATAAATATAGTATTATTTTACATTTATAAGTTATTCTTATACCTGTTAGTTGCTTTTTCTATAAAGATATTTTTATTTACATTTATTTAACCCGTTTTACTCTGGAAATTTAATACTTATTAAAGCAATATATATATATATATATATATATATATATATAAATGCGCTACATTTATGAAAATTTCAAATTTGTTGGACGTCGTTTGTTAAGAGCAAGTCCAGTCTCCCCTGTAAGTTCCTCACTGCTTGAGAATACGAACCCACAGTGTAGCCGGGGCTGATGCACGTTAAATCTGTTCGGGGCCCAAAGTTCTCCCGATGGCGTGGTGTGGATGTGAGGAGAGGGGAGTGCCAGCTCAGGTGTCGTTCTCGTCACTTGAACGTAGTTCAAAATTACGAGGTCCGTCGCCAATAGACCTCGTGTTGCTGCTGTGCGACGTTAATAAAAACTAAACACAACTAAAACTAAACTAAAGCTTGAGAACACGATAGTTTTGTATAGTCGTCTGAGTTGTAGGTGAATACCGCAAAATTTCTGCTCAACCGATGGAAAGGAAATTGGTTGAAATTCGAAGAACAAGAGCAACATCCGGCCCATCCCCTAAACCTGTCACTGCTCCAGAATATTATATAGCATTGTATTAAACTTGGAGTTATATTTGAGTGAAAAAAAATTCAATTCGATTGGATGACAGGAAGTTCATTACATTTTGAGACAGAATTTAGAGTTCTGTAAAGATGTACATAAGAAAACATCAAGTTAAATAAATTTAAAACATTCTTGCAAAGTTTTACAAAGAACTGATTTAGCGACCTAAGGTACGATTTTATTTATAATTATTCTTAAACTACTCAAGTAAATATAGGAATTAAAGTAAACGATGAAATATTGAGAAATAGACAATAGTAAAATTTTCCGATATTACTATTAAGCAAACTATTAATTATTAAATTCAATATTATATCAGCTGTATGTAACTAAAACTAAACCAAACGATAAAATTATTAAACGACGAGTTTGGTGACCATTTGGCGACTTGGTGAGAAACTTGGAGTAAAATTTAGTTCTTTAAATAATTAGTTTTAATCAATTAATTTTTAGGGCCTCGGTAGCCTAGTGGTCAAGGTCGTGAACTAGCGGCCGGCGGTTTTCGTTCAGTCGCGGGTTCGATCCTTGGCCGCCAAAGACCCGCCATGTAGCCGGGGCTGATGCACGTTAAATCTGTTCGGGGCCCAAAGTCCTCCCATTGGTGTGGTGTGGATGTTAGGAGAGTGGTGTGCCAGCTCTG